>JAJEKV010000070.1:6761611-6869970 GCA_021234155.1 Isoetes taiwanensis | reverse complement strand
TTATTTACTTCGTTCCAGTTACGTAGCCTTTTTTTATATCAAGAAAAGGACCCAGCATTTTATACGATAAATGTCATTTTACATGTATATCAAGAAGTTTGAACCAAACCAACAAATGTCGCATATAATGGGGTTTGGAACCAAGCCATGGCACGGAACATGTAACCCGCCTTGCCTTTGAAACCAAAGCTCCAAAGGCGAGGATCCTCAGCATTTTATGCGGTATGAGCAAATTCCTAAAAGAAACAAACATTTTTGAACAAATGGGCAAGATTGTGCTGCAGAACCATGGGCATAATCTCCTGATCATACCTTTAAGTTGAGTGTTATGGTTTTTCTGCAGGTAGGGCGGACCACTTAATAATTTTCACATCTTAGCGGATCACGGAAGGAGTAGTGGTATGTTGACTAAGGAACAAACAACGGAGAGAATTTACAAAATATGATATCCTTCCTCATATAGGGCAATTCTGAGAGAAGTACTTACATGAAATTTTCCACGAAAAGGCATGGAAATTGATGCCCTTAGTACGGTAAACTGAGTATTTTTAGAAGATTTCAAGCGTTTGAATCTTCAATAAACCTTCCATGTTGCATGTTGCATGTTTCCATGATTGATTGTTTCACTGCGGTCTTGGAAACCCTACTTGGCCCAAACTCAAGCGTATATACTATGTTGATCCGTAAGAGTAGCATTAACAGAAATAAAAAGAGATGCCACACTTAGAAATGATTAGAGCTGGGATTGGCGGGATATGAACATGGCCTTTTAATTCTACAAAATCAAGCCACAATGAAACAAATGCCTCTGATTTAGCCTTGTATGTCGAGGCAAAATATGTTATAAATGGTCAGAACGGTAGTGCCTCTACGCCAATTCAATTTGTAGATTTGTCAGCTCTTTCGGACCGTGAGCAAGACATGAGCAAGAAATGGCCATCTGCATCATAATCCATCATTATTCTTTTTCTGTCTGGATCCTTAATAAAGAAAACTGCGGAAATGTAGAACAAAGGATTCTTCCAATAACCGAGAGTTTATCAAGAATTTCCCCCATCTTGTCTGAGCAAAAGAGGAAAAGAAGGCGGCCATTTATGGCGTACCAGCAGTTGCAGAAAGTTCTCGTATACTTGTGGCTCGATGGTCTCTTGATGCATTCCTTTACGGCGGGTTTCTGCTCGTGAGCTTGATGCTTCTTTGGGTTTCACGACCTGTATTCTGCTGCAACATCACGGTAACTAAGCTGTTTTAGTTAAAGCAAAGTGGTAGAAAATGTATTCGGAATAACAATGTCTAAATTCTCTTTGCTAAAAGCGCTTAAAATGCACTAAATTTCATGTTTTTGTATGAAACTTTTTTTTTAGTGACTAAGTATGCGGAATACACTTTGGCCTTCGCCAGCAGGCAAAAGTGTATTAGGAATACACTTGACCTACCTAAACAACATTTCCTAAAATATGCGTACATTTGTACTTTTACCACTCACCTCTCTCTCCATCCTGCGTGCTATGTAAAGCGGAATAAAGTATTCGCGAAGTATTGAAGGCACTAGATCCGGGCGGTGGAGCCGAAGCGGAATACCGCAGTGGCCAAAAATCTTTTTGAAGGTCTCCTTGAGACTTACATGTCCATTTCTATGTATCACGAGGTCGTTTGATTCAAAATGTGTGCTAACATGTATTCGAAATAGCGGACTTCTCCTTGGCTTGACTGCCGTATTCTCGAATAGCAAACTTGCACAAGTTGCTTAGTATCTCTACTAGTTGGGGGTGTGGAGATGGTTAATCACATCGAGAGCGGACTTCCACCACCTTTTATTTGCGAGTTCCTCTACTTGAGAAGGAAAGCGCCCGATGAGCATGTGTTTTTGCACGGTGCCAGGCTTCCTCATCTGCCTCTACAACATCGCCCATTTACTCCTTGGCGATTCTCAAGTCCATCACATAGTAAGTATACCACCTTTCCGACCCTCCACGAGCCCTTTCAAAGGTAGGTTGCCTCCTCGCCGTTTCATCTCCACAGTACCGCGATGAGGCTACCATCTCCTTTTGGCCTGCCATCACGAGCTGCGGATCTTTAGCGGCTTGCTAGCAGTGTTTGGCGCCTCCAATATTTGTAGCTTCTCCTCTACTTGAGGGAACAAGTACAAGATCGCAGCAACCGCCCACAAGAATGTGAAGAACTCCATCACTTTTCTCACCATGACTTGTGCACAAATGAAGATATTTGTAGGGTCCCCACCTCCTCTCACAAATGTTGTGACACATGGGTTTAGGGGAATTTCAAACAGCAATAAGAGAAATGTTTGACAAGACACCTAGTCAACATAATCAAAAACAACAACATCCTACTGACCCATCACCTACATTTAACACTTTACATCCCCTCCGAGATTTTTCAGAATGCTGTGTCAAGTAGTTTATTTTCCTCCGGGAACACACCACTAAGGAAAGAGGAGGAGTCACTCCTAGAGTGGAACTCATCGGAAGGATGAAGATCGACAAGGAACAAGCGAGATTACATGTTCTCTAACCAATCTTCAAAAGAAATTCAAAGTAGATTTAGAAGCGAGAGCATGTTCTTAGTAAGAAGAAGAAATCTGATGGGCGAGCATAAAATAAGAAAATTCACCGAGAACTACATGCTGTTCATTGGGATGCATTAGCAAATTCAACATGGCTAAACTTAGGTACAGTAGAGACATTACGGTTCTATGACAATTTGAGGAGCGGAATGATGCCTGCTTGACTTATCATGTAAGGGCAGGCAGGCACAACTTCTTTACTCATCAATGCGACTGAGGTATTAATAAAAATAACTTCGTAGTGGGTACACCGCTGGGTTCCTCGGAATGTCACCGAATACATAAAGGTGGAACAAAAACCCTAGCATTGGTATTATGTGGGCTGGAAGAATTGTAACAATGCATCACCCTAGCTCATGGCATGGATGGAGAAAATACTTAGGGAAGAAGCGTGTGAAAATTGCAAACATCAATATGTATCACTTGACGGATAACATCACAAAAGATGTTTTCAAAAGAATACAAAGAGACATCGCGGTCGATCTGACTATATCTCTTATTCACGTTTCACTAGATTGTGGAAAACTGAATTTGGCCTTGTAAAAAATTCCTGAAGGTACAAAATAATACGTGTGCTCCAGCGTGTCTGAAGCTGAAGAGTCAAAAAGCTGCAAGAATGACTCGAAAAAGTAAGTTCAAGTTCTTCATTCTCGTACTTGCATCATGTAATTGTTTGACTGCTTCCTTCCTTGGACATTGTGCATGAGAAGCTTGCTATGGCGGTGAGAGAAGAGGAAGCTTGCTAACTTTATAGGAAAAAAGCTCTTGAGCATCCACTTGAGTATAATAGTTGTGATTGATGGAATGGATCAGAGAAAAAAGCGACTTTACCTCATTTCTTGAACATTCAAAAGATGTGCGGAAGAATGCTGTCAAGGTCCACCTCGTACAGGGGGCCATGGTCTTCAATGGGAGTCCAAGGTGCAAAGTCTTTTTAACATATCCTAATTTGCATGGTGATCCAATCTCACAATTACAATTCTTAGCAAAAGGTTCTTTGTGAGCAGCGGTTATCACCCGATTGCTCTACACGCAGCAGCAACACTACCGGGAGAACAAAATCAAACACTCTTTAGCTTTACGTGCCGTACTGAGTGGAGGTTTGGGAGATTTTCGAGGAAAAATAAAGCTTCCGGATTCTTGCTAGTAGGGCATACACACGATCAAATAGATCGGATGTTCAGCGGGTTTTCGGTCGTCTCCGGAAGAAAAAACTTTTGTCTTCCACTTTGGTTACATTATCATTGAAGACTCTTACACCCCCAGCATGCGGTAGTTGAGCTTCTAAATAGAGGCGCGGAAGCCGGGGAATTTGTTTTCTCTCAACGTGCAAGCGAGAACAAGGCACGTGAACAAGCTAAATGACATTACGTTTCAACATCACATCAAAGTCTGCGAAGAATGGAGAGAGAGCCTTTTGCGAGGAAGAAGTACACCACCTTTAAAGTGCGTCAGGTAGAGGATTGCGCTTCCTTAAATGCATTCCGGACACTAGTTCCATGGAATGTCTTTGGCTTGACTTCTTCTAAAAATCCAAAAGTGTCAAGCGACAAAAAGTACCCCGATCGCCTTGAAATCCATTGAAAATGGAATTTTACTGAGTTTTAAATTAGCCTTCCTTTGAAGAAGATCAAATGTGGTGGAGAGGCTTCTTTCTAGAACAAAAGGCTGTGATTGAGAACCTAGCTCTTGAGGCGATTTGCAGAATTTAAGTGGCCTAATGCTTTCCACCAACCACGGACGGTAGGGTCAAAGCATTAGCTGCCGTGCTTGTTGTAGTCTGAGGAAGATGAGGATGTCCGGGTCATGCCTCGGTTAGGCAGGGAATGAGCCTCACGGTAATGTCACGAAGTACCAAAGGTATATTGATTGCTCTTCCGGCGGGGAGGATGACAAAGGGGAGACCTTTGGATAGCCAAAGATGCTTGACACAATCAAAGAGGAAGGCACGGTGACAAAACTCAAGATTTGTGGCTTGCTACATGTTGAGAAAATGCTTTTGAAGGTAGGTATGAGCTAGAAATGAGAAGTCAAGGAAGAGGGCAAAAAGGCCAAAAGAAAGTTGGATGCGAGGATAAGGCTAGACTTGACAAGTAGTGATACGTACTATGATTTCAAATTGAAATGGAGACAATGGATTCATGAAAACAATCAACTTGCTTAAGAAGGCTTGTAACTTCTGAAGAAAGAAGATGAAGAGGTTAGAAGAATGCTTCACCCGTCTGTTGATAGTGATGAGAAGATAACTCAAGCACTTCCTCAAGTGGCCGGTGAAAGTGGAAGTGTTGAAGATGGCATAAGCGAGCATGAAGATGTCTTGGATCCCTCTCTTATCACTCCTCACACTTTGCACATAAGCGAGGTCTTAGGAAAAAAAGTAGAATTTTGGCAGATGTGAATATGAAGATTTTTATCTTCAATTTTGAAAATACTACTATTTTAAATTTTGTAAGCTTCACTTCGATTTTTTGGTTAAAATTTGTGTTCTCTTAAATTAGAGGTTTGCTCCAAAAGACAATTGAGGTAAATTATAATTGCTAAAAAAGTGTCACTTTGACATAGTGATTCTACATTTGGAGAAAATTTGGTGATTTTGGGGGTCAAAATACATTTTATGCCCCCCTTTTTAATACCTCATTTTAGCCATTTTTGCGAGAAAATAGGAAATCTTCAAAGGAATATTCCTTTTGCTCGTTTTTCAATGATTTGCTCCAGTTTCAAATGCAAATACAATTTTTCACATTTGCAAACAATATGGACTTTATGATGAATTGGATGGGTTACATTCATGGCATGTTGATTTGACCATTCATGGGGACTGCACGAAACTAGTCAGAACAATAAAGCCACAGGATTTTACTCTGGTCATAGCAGACCTTCCTTATGGCTTTAAATTAAAGGACAGCCGCTACAACGACCAGTCCTTCAAAAACCCAGAATTTAATGTGTTTGTCGACAGTTGTCTTGATGTTGTGTTTCATTTTAGCATTCAAGCTGGCCTCGTGGAAGCAGGCCTCGTGGAATCCACATTTAAGAATCATTTCGGTTCCCCTGTATAAGCAGGTTACGAAAACATGGACCACTAAGTTTTTTATTCTAGGATACAATTGTTTCTTCCTTTCGTGCATGTTTCGATTCTATTGTTGAAGTTGCTTGCATGTTGACCTTTTCATTCTTATTTTCTATTCTAGATTATGATTCATTTAGTCCTAGTTACTTCATTGATTTTGTGTTTACCTTTTGTTGCTAAATTTTACGGCTAGCTACCAATATTTTTTGTAGATATAAAACAAATGTAAACTACCATGAATGGAGACCAGTTCTTTGAACAAAGGTGGAATATCTACATATTTATACGGAATTGATGGAGCAACCGATTGAAGGGAGCACTTGTATCGGATAAAGGCGGTCAGCATTAAACTTTGAGCATGTGGATGTGTTTGGAGGCAGTCTTGCAGATGCGGTGGTGGTGAGTGGTTAGTGGTTGATGATTGGCTAGCGAGTCGGGGAGTACTCTGCCCCGATATTCTTTGGCCGGATTGTTTTGAGGTACAGAGGCTTGGTGTTTAGTAAGCAGACGCTTCTTCAGTATGAGCTCTTACTCACGGGTTAGGCGGCCAGCGGGTTGCCCGCAGGGGTTGCCCCAAGGGAAGTGCTGCCAGATCTAAATAAAAAGAGTAGGGAATCATAGAATGTACAACTATTGTCTTATAACTTGCATGCAAGGCATTCATTAGAGAGGAGATAAGACAAAATATACAAAAAGTTATATTAAAGGATGGCATACAAGTGCCAAATTCCTTCATACATATTTATGGCCTAAGGCCATACATCTATAACAAAGAATACATTTAGGAACTAGGTCTGCGTGATACTTCCATGATTGGATGCAGCGGTTAGCGGTGTCGAGTAAAAGAAGTGACAGGGGCTGATAGGTAAAGGCGGTTAGTAGGCAATCTCTGGGAGAAACATCGTGGCCAATGGAGTGGCCACAAGGAGTTCTATGCTCATGAATGGTGCAATAATGCGCCTGGTGGTCAAAACAGATCCGAGAATTTTGCCTCCAAAGAATCCAGGGTTTTGGTGAGTTGTAGCTTGATTAAGTCGAGGAGCAATGCGAGACCACAGTCCTATGATACTTTCTACAAAAGAAGGATAAGACGGTTGAATGTATTTCTTGAGGAAGCGAGGATCCTCTTTGAAGGAAAGCATATGTAAGGGGAGATCACGAGAATTTATAGGAGGCAGGCTAGCGACTATATGAGACTTTGAAGCATAGGGAAGGGAGAAAGGAAGGCGGTATATTCTAAGCTAGTCCATGGTAGGACTAATTACTTGAATCTGATGTCGAGTTACTTGAGGCATTTCAACGTGGGTGGGTGCAGTGTGATGCTATGAAGTTTGAGCACATAAAATGGAAGGTGGAGGATGCAAGTGCGAGAAGAGCAAGCGGTAGGGATCTAGGCGGGCTTAGCGAGGAAGTGGAAGCAAAGCGTCGAGTTGAGGCTGACTAGATTACAGTGTTTGGAGTCTTCAAAAGAGAGCAGTGGGGAGGGGACACAAAGATTTTGGAGTTGAGGGAGTTCTTAGATCACTCCTTGGTCCTTAGCTTGCGGCCTCCCTCCTCTTTCTTTGGTTTCGATTCTGTGAGCTGACCAAATCTTTGATTACCCGATCTGCTGGAGTGCGAGAAGCGGTGTTTTGGTTTCTCCCGGTGGTATTGGCATCTTGCGAGACATCATGCACTTACATTATGTATCTCTCTATCTTGCTAGCACAAGGAACAAGCTACTTGTGATGCCGAGGTGCACATGGGATATGCCAGATCTACCTCGTGCATTTGGGATTGGAAAAGGTAAGCATGCATAATCGATTTCTTTCATGTCTTTCTTTATTAGTTAGGGTGTAGATTGGTAGATGGATATTAGTTAAGTTGTGCATTGGTTGTGCATTAAATTTGTTACGTAGTATATTAATTACATTTTGGGTTTTAAAATGTGAGTTGGAAGTGAAGATTTGTAGGGTTGGATCGTTTTGCTTTTCTAGAAATTTTGGTGTAAACATCATGTTAGTACATGCACATATTATTAATGTGCATGATGTGCAGTGTTAGGATATTATTGAGGAGTTACTTTTATGTACTAAGAAAGGAAATAGGATAAGTAGGTAGCTTTGTGTGTACATTTGTATAACATGTGGTCTTCTCTTTGGGGACATTTTGATACATCTTTGTACTCTATGATATATTTTAATGCAATTACAATTTTCGATAGCTTTTACACACTTGGCTCCAAATACATATATCTAATATATCTAATCTGACTACATGGAATGCATTTATGAATTCTTTTCCTAGGAAGCTTTCTACATTTGGATGTGGGTACATAAAAGCGTACATAGTTACACTTATCTGAGATACATGGAGTACATTTGGAATTGGATTGTACATTGCTTTTTGGATTTGTACATTTCTTTGGAGTCATCTAGTTCATTCTTGTTGTCTTAACTACTTCTTCCTAAGAGTTTTGCCAAGAGCAGAGCTTGCTTGATCATGGATCTTATAGCATTCAATATTGATTTATTTTCCTCTCGGCTACACCATTACCTTTGAGGGGTATAACTAGTATATTGTCTTTTTATACCTTTATCTCTACAATATTTCTTAAACTTGAATGAGGCTCACCTCCCTATCCGACCTCACACATTTGATCTTCTTCCTGTCTCAAGCTCCACCTCGGTTGCATATTCCTTGAATGCCTCAAAGGCTAGATCCTTTGTTCTTAAGCAATGATCTTGATCTTCTTCTTTGTAGTCATCAAAGTGAAGGTTATGGAAATATCTTTTACGGTAATCTGTCACATTGAGAGGACCACATAAGTCGGTATGGATCAAGCCTAGGATTTCATTTGACCTTCCCTTAGCCTTAGAGAATGAAGTATCTGGAATGCTTACCTAACTTATACAACCCTAGCGGACCACTGGCAGCATGCAAGCATGAAGTCGGTAAACCGCTATCGATATATGCCTTAGAACCAAGTAGCATCTTAAATTTGGGAAGTGCTTCCACTTAACCAAATATTGCTAGGATTTGAGTCCTTCCGGTTAAACATAAGAACCGATCAAGAAGAGCTTTTGAGGCGATCTCAATTAAATCAGTCATTTCCATAAGTGTTGGTGTATCAAGTATCTCATGCGGATGCGGCATGCTTTCAAAAGGCTTACATGGAAAACTTTTTTCAGATCGCCCGGCAGCCTTCAACTTATGGAAAGCTTGAGGGCCTATGGATTTGGTGGTCTCAAAAGGGTTCTGTCTAAGCATCCAGGTAGTTGTTTTTTTTTTTTGTCTACTTGAACCAGCCTTGGTGAAGTGGTAAAAATCTAGGGTTTAGGAAGAGTGTACGCTGACAATGAAACAACAAAGAATTCAAGTAAAGAGGCATTAGAGATAAGAAAAGTGTGCCTTAAAATTTCGGATTAAGGTTTAGGGCAATTGTCTTTGTGGATAAGCGATTAGAACTTATTGGTTTAGCAAAATATAACAACAAATCTTTTTTGAGTTTGAAGAGCAAGGTAAGCTCACGGAATCACACATGAGCCTGCTTGAGAACAATTAACCAAATGAATTCTTTGAATGTTAAGATGGGGTTGGCTGTGAAAATATATTGGAGGCTTTCGATGATCGTCTTTATTCTGAACCAAAATTTTTAGTACCAAACATTTTAGATTTGTATTCACATCAAACCATGAATTACCGCGAACAAATCTTGCCTCCCGCGAGGCTATATACATATGAAAGCCCGCATTATCACGAGATAGCAAGATGGCAACCCCACAAGATAACTAAATGCACCCGCGTCATCCGCCCTGACTATCAAACAACTGCACAAGCCTCCGCGTGTTAGCAACATATACTTGATTATCCAGCAGTGTAACTTATGAAGCAATGGCCCGGCGGTGCAAGTGCGCACACATATGGAATCCACCACCGCACCATAGTATGCGCCAAGCAGACACCCACGCCATATCTGGAAGCGATGCATTAGTCACAGAACCCCAGCGGTAGTGGATCCAATGTCGAGGGGAGAAAGCTACTTGAGGCGTGAAGCAGCGAGGCCTACTTGGTATTGGTTCCATGCCACTGCTTATCCATACCCGGCGACAAACTTCACCTCACAAGTACCTCTCGTACTTATTTAGACAATCCACGCTCATCTAATATCATGCGCATCTTTGTTGTTACAAAGATCTTACTTTTCTTCCTCTGACTCTGAGGGGATATCCACAAAATTAATGTTTGGGACGTGAGGTCCCATAACAACAAAAGATTCATCAGGTAGTGGTGACAGGGCCTCTTGCAACATAAGATGTACTTGGCGCAAGAGAGGCATCAGCGGCTGCGATAGTCTCTGGTAAGCTGAAGCGGTTGTTCTTTTGAACTTGAGGTCGGCTTAATAATGTGAATTGTATCCACTGTATCCTCAATAGACGACATTCTTGACCTTGATGCTGGATAACTGGGAGGATATCCAGTCCTGTAAGTTGAGCTCTCTAATCTCGATGTAAGGCATTTGCTCAGCTAATTGCGTCCAACGAACAAAGTCATCCATAACACGTTCGTCATCTTCCTTAGCTAGTATAGCCGGGCCTTTCCCTTCTCTATAGGCAAGGCTTCATCCTCGACGTATTGGTCCATGAGAATGGCCAAAGCAAACTTTATGTCGAAGAACTATTGGCCCTCATGTAGCATGACAGGTGGGTGCTTGGCCCATCGAAGCTTGCCTTTTAGCACGTTGGTGGCGTGAGAGTCACCTCCCAACATCTCCCATTCAATTTCCTTCTTTAGATAGAGGCGGGGTGGGTCTCCGAGGGTGATGCAGAGTGGAACTATCTCCTGAGTATAAAACTCAAGGAATGCAGCATAATCTGGATGTGCCTGCATTGGTGATCAAGTCAATATCTTGGAGCAAATAGGGTTGAAGTAGGTCGAAATGGGACCTAAGAATCCCAGTGCTTACTGTCGTGATACCATTGGAAAACTGTAGGAGCATCCATTTGCAAAAAGTGGGGTGGAGGGGGAGCAGAGAACAAGGAAAGAAAGAGAGAAATGAAACTCTAAATATATATGTCACTTTATTTTAAAGTATGCTGATGTCAGCGTCAGATGTCATAATAATTATATATATTTTCCTAAAAAATAATTAAGTGGATAAACACAACAAGAGATTATGGACAGAAATGGAGGTTCATGTATTCACATCAGAAAAGATATACAACAAAATGATTTAAAAAAAATGGCTTGGAAAAATGGGGCTACTTGTGGTCCCCCCGAATCCTCCTCGCCAAGGCCAAATCCTTTGGCACGATGGTAACTCTCTTAGCATGGATGCCGCGAGGAGATTGGCATCCCAAAGGAGCCACGGTGGTCTTGGCCTCACGAGAGGCGGGGGCATAGGAAGATGCGGAGCGAAGGTGGAATTAGATACTCCGATGCTATCTCCGGACCGGGAGCTAGAAGGAAGCTTCGGATCTCTCTTAGCGCCGAAATTACTGGGCCTATGCCTGTGAGCTTCTTTTGTGGCGATTAAGCGGGGCATCTTGCCTCTTGACATGGGGTGTTGGTCGAGGCATCCGCAGCGATCTAGCAGGTCAGTGAGGAATGTGCCCCTTAATATTCATTGCTTTGAGCTTCTCCTTATAGGTGCTCTCAGGTTGCATCTTGAGTATATTTCCACCTTTGTTTGACAGGGACTTGGTTTGGTCAGAGTGGCCCATTTGTGTCGTGCGCTCCTCATTTTGTTGAGTCTCATGTTGGGTCTTTCGCTTAGCATCTTGCTTGGTGACTTGCTCAGCTCGTCGTTGCTCCTCCCGCTCGGCCTCTTGTTGTGTGGCGTATGCAGTTGCTATATGCTCTTCTATCTCTTCTAGGTGGCGGGCGCTAATCCTTCTCAGTAACTCTGTTTTGTAGCAGTCCGACCTAGCTTGCATGTCTTGATTAATTTGTTGCATGAGGTCCAGGGTGAGGTATGATGGAATCTCGTCCCAAATAAAGGTCTGGGCCTCATCATCAAAATGGTAGAGTGGAAGGCATATGGGATTCTTAACTTGATTATAATGTCCATCCCAGTGAACTATATTCTAGGGCCTTGGGTCTCCCTCTCCATCTCTCGCGCATTATCACTTTGGGCTAGCCCCATAATTCTTTCTGTCTCTGCCCTGCTTGCTTCTCCCTTGCTAATCTCCATGCATGAAGGAGGGTAAAACTTGACCAACATCAAAACTTGGTCAGGCTGCTCCACCAATGTTAAAAATTTAAGGCATTGACCCAGCCAAAAGCTACTCTGTCTGAGGTGGAAAATGGGGTAGAATTACTCCTATTGTCGGGGAACTAGATATGGCTTCGGTTAAGGGGCTCGACCTTCTCTATGTCCTCGGCTGAGTTGATCAAGGTTAAAGCCATGATGGTTGTGACAGGGCCAGAATTAGCGGATGACGTTCATGGTACGAGCCATGGTTGTGTGCACTGGTAGAATGCGGAAAGAGAGACACTAGTACAGCGGTGGTGGCCGGTTGAGGTCATGTATGGGGAAACAAAGGTCTTCTCTGGCGGCTCTGGCGGATAGGCTTGTGAGGCGGAAGACAAGCGAAAAAGAAAAAATAACCGTCTTTTTCGATTTTAAATTTTAAAAAAAAATCAATTTTATTTATCACGTGAAATCTGGCGTCACTTTTATACGAAATTATCTTAGAAAGGCAATAGAAGTTTTGTGTTTGGTTTTCAATTCTAAGACTCGATTTTGCCGATCACGCCCCTTTGGCTCTAGGGCCCATTTGATGTCATTTTGACGCGTCTCACCTATGCTTCTTGGTCAATTAAACTGTTCTCGCTGCATTGGTGCAAGAATCGTCTCCATCCGAGTTTCCAAGAAAAAGTCATGGTCTGTGGAAACAATCATCGTCCAACCTTAACATAATTCTACTAATAACTCACACGTTAATCCCTAGCTAGTTTATTTCTCTCATAACTAGGCCAACACTCATACTAACTATGGGATGGTTAGACTATGACCATTGCAATGATTTGGTCCACCAAAATCATGCTGCGATACCTTGTGACACTCGGAATCTATCACGATTACTCCCCATGGTAGAAACACGGAATTTCACTCATTAGGCGACTACATCACCATGGAAAGCCCCGTCGTTTAATTCGGACCACTTGGGATGGCCAAGTGTCCAGGTGAAGGACACGGAGATGTCATTCATCCCACGTCCTCTATGGGAATTTTTTACATCAGAATAGTATATACATATTAGCACCTAGCAATCATACACAATATAATATACCACCATGAAGGGTGGTCCATCCATCATCATATAACTAACAATACAAGGACAAGATAATATAAGCAATATACCATAAACAGGGCTCTACGGGCTTTCGGACTCTAGGGGGTGGAAGCTTATGGTCAAGGCCTCAGGATAACAGAACTTGAGAGACATAACATGGTGTTGGGTGGCATAGAGAGACAATACCTAGGGTAGTCCACTCCATTAAGTCCCTCACAGTGCACACTTTGAGATGAAATTTGAACAGAAGGTAGCCCTTAAGCTCGAGAATATAGCCAAAAGGCTATTTTTTGGACATTTTGCATTTTTTCACCTCTTGTTGAGTAGGATCAATTAGAGTCTTTGCTAAGAAAATATAAGCCACCTTGTGTCTGATATTCTCCTTCCACTCATATAAGTTAGCCCTCGTTACTAAATGATGGATTCTTGGATTAAACCCCACAATGAAGATTTTATTCTTGGTAATTGACCTAAAATGGCCCTTACCCCAGAAAATCATGTAAAATTAATAGAAATTCTATTCTTAGTGAAAGAAAAGAAAAAGGGGAAGGGAAAAAACCATGCATATTACATGCATTTTCATGATCTATCCCAACATCCAAGTATGCAATCCACAGGTAGTTTTGCTTTTGATGCATTTGTTTATCAACCTTAAGATAGGTGAGAGTAAAATTTGTTTGTGCTTGCCCACCATAATATATGCAGGTTAAGTTTGTGTACTTGTTGTTGTTTTAGCCCATGAGTGTTGAGCTATTGAAGTTTGCAATGGGATAAGGATGTGAAATTTATGTTGTAAGAGTAGTTATAGTTGGTTTGCTTACTCATTTTATCGAGAATGCTTTGCCCTCTTGATTTAGCTATAAGGCAATTAATTTTCTTACATTTTAGAACTAGCGGTACTTATCTTGGCTATTAACTTTTTCTATTTTTGTTATCATGATTATTTCTATATGCGTGCAACCAATCTAGGCAATACATGATGTATATGATTATTAAATGCGTATTTTTAATTATCAAGCTGCTCAGTTCAATTGTTGCACATACATCCTTATGACATGATCAAATTCTTCAAATTGGTGATGAATGATGTGTAAATGTCGTGGTAGAAATCTAGGGTTTAGGCACCTAGATATCTTGAAAAACTATATATATTCCATAAGCTTGATGGATGAAAGATATGAGGATTGCTACAACTCAAATTGGAAACTGAGAAACAAAATCGCCAACATAACTAATAAAAAAGCTAAGATTAGATCTCATGTTCTAAATTACACCTATGAAATTTGGGCTTAAGGGCTACAGGTGAAACATGCTGAAGTGATTCAGCAGCCTTCGGAGGAGACACAATCCATGGGATAAGCCTGTGAGACTACTCCAAGTTACATCTCTCGTTCGATAGAGGGTTAGAGGCGTCCCTCCGGGCACAATGGATCTCACCGGGTGTACTGGAGGATCGCAGCGTCACATCGGCAACCCTCCCATCCATACCCGATTTAAACCCCCAAAATCCATGGGTTGCCTTGAAGCACCCATCGAGGTGACATCTTGCGACCCGAGGAGGATGTCGGACCATACCTAACCCTAAGCGGGCCGACCATAGGCCTAAGCGTCTTTACATAAAACCCAGGTAGCAGCGCTCGGCAAGGCTCCATCCTGCTTCACCATGGTGCCCGTTATCTAGTGCTCCAAATCACATCATAGCCTCCGCAGTCGGGTGAGCTATTGTGCACATGCACGCCTCGGGTTTCTGGGATTCTAGCTAGAGACATGTGCTCCTACTAGGAAGCTTTGGTCTCTACCACCCTTACTTTAAACACCAACACGAGGAGCGAAGAAGAGAATATATCTTGCTATTTAAAAGTGATGGGGTTGATTTACATTGCTAGGAACCTGCATATGTTACTGCAGCATGCGGTGTTCCCTTCCCCTAACGGGACATTTAAAACTAAGATTTTGAATATAATTACGTTTTGATTCTCGGTACTTGGGCCAATTTCTTTGAATGGGCATTAGGCGGGGGCGTAGTTGTTTTGGGTAGAGCCAGGTTGAAGCTTCGATTCACAACAAAGAGATCACCCGAGGGCACTATATAGAGGGAGGAGTCCTATTCCATTAGTATTTGTCTCTACTGTTTTCGTGGCTCACGGTAACAATATATCTTTTAATGCATGCTTTAGTTTTAGGATCGGTACGCATTTCATCAACCGGCTGGATTTCGAACAATCATGATATTTACACCGCTTTCCGGAAATGCAACAAATCAAAGGCGGTACTGGCTTTAACTTGATGGATGGGCTAATCTGAGAAGTCCCCTTAATGCACGGGCTGGATATTCTACCTATAAAGATCCGCTTTCAAGTAGTAGATAGATCCAGCGGCATTTGCCACTATCTTCCAGTACTCCTTGGCAATATAAGGCGATGGCGGTAAAGAAGAATGGGTGTTTCTAATGGCGGCATACATCATACCCTCCTTGCAATAACCAGCGGAATGCTCAGGTATATTAAATTCATCCCTATCGGGGATGATTTGTATTTGTCAGTTTGATACCACCGGACTTCGATTTTGAGCACATTGGTATCTGCTTATATCTACAGCAAGTGTGGATTGTTTATGATGGATTGAATAAAACGATGTAGGTTCATATATCAAATGCTTGATAGAAGATAAGCGATTTCGGCATGTTATTCATTATCTTGTTAGATCTTTCTCAAAATCTTCAGGATATTTTCTGTCTCAACAGGACAACAGAATGCCTAAATGCATGGAATTAGCTACTGGGATTTCAAATCTTTAGGAATTGGTTGTGGATGTGTACATAGTGTCATCGCACACAATTTTTTATTCATTTTTTTGTTGCTTTGGTGGAGTGGTAATAATTCAAATTCTTTGGGTAGTTGCCTTTTATTATCTTCCCTCTGTGTTGCCATCGTGCCTACTCTAGGCTCTTTTATATCATAAATTATTATCTGCATGTTTTCTTTTTGTTGTATTTATGTTGTGTTGCAGATCTGTAAAAATATCAAAGTAGAATATGTAGATAATAGGCTCAACTCCATAAGAGAATGTTGCAAGTCTAATTTGCGTACAATATATCTTTAGCTTTTAATAAGACATCATCTCAGATCAAATATTTTTACCTTTTGAATGTACATTAGTCAGTCAACTGATTCAAATTTTTATTAAACTGGGCTTAGATGTTACCAACAGAAACATAAGCATTGATATGGTTATTTCACAGTAGATACTCTCTTGCAACGATTTCTATGGATTTCAAGAAAAGTGAACTAGAACCAGAGGTAATGAATTTATTTCATTGCATGTATTCTTAATGTACTAGTAATGGTGCCCAGCGTTGCTGGGCATAAATTAGGAATCTGTGCGGACAAAAACCTATTCATTCTACCATTTTTCATTTCTCTCTTTTTCTTTTTTTTAATCGTGTCCCTCCTTTACCTTCCCTCCTTCCCCTTTTTCCCTTTCTCTTTTTTTTTTTTTGATGGGCTTTTTCCTTTCTTTTTATCTTTCCCCTGACTCTTTCCTATTTTTCCTTTGTTTTTCCTTCCTTTTCCTTTTCACATTCTTTTCCCTTTTCCGTTTCCATGTATTTTTTTGTTCTCTTTTGCTCACCTTTTTATGTGCCTTTTTCTTCCTTTCCCCCACCCACTTCCTCTTGATCGTGCCTTTTTCCATCTCTTTTCCCATTTCCCTCTCCCATTTTCCTCGTGCCTTTTTCAACTTTACATTCCCGCTACGCTTCCCTTGTCCTTTCCAGCTTTACATTCCCTTTTCATCCCTTTTCCCCCACCTTTCGCTTTTCCCGTGCCTTTTTCCCTTTTCCTTTTCCCTTTCAGCTTCTTTTCATTTTCTCTTTTTCCTTTCCTTTCCCTTTTCATATGCCTCTTTCTATTCCCTTTTCTCAACTTTTTTATGTGCCTCTTTTCCTTCTTTCCCCATCCTCCTCCCCCTTTTTTGCCTTTCTAATTTCTCCTTTCCTATTTTTCTTGTTACTTTTCCCTTTCCCATGCTCTCTTTCCTTTCTTTTCCCCTTTACTCCACCCTTTTCTTCCCTCCACTTTTTGTCAGTGTCCTTTTCCCCTTCCTCCTTTTCTGTTCCTTGTTCCTTACCCTTTGCCTCTTCTTTTCCACCACCCTTTTTCCTCCTTTTTCCATGCTTTTTCCTCTCCTTTTTTTCTAGATGCTCTTTTTGCTTGGCTTTTTCTTTCTTCACCCTTTCTCTCTTCCATTTTTTCCATGCCCTTTCCCTTTTTCCCTTTTTCCTCGTGCCTTTTCCCGGATTCTCTTTTTTTGCTCTTTCCTCCCTCTACTTTCTTTTCCTTTCCATTTCACTTTACTTTCCCATAAGCTTTTGCCACGCTACCCCACCTTTTCTTATTTCCACTTAACTTTTCTCCTTTTCCCACCTTACTTTCTTACCCTTTTTCGATTGCCTTTTACCTCTCATGATACTTTGTCCCCTTTTCTATTTCCTTTTCCTTTCCTTTTCTCATCTTTCCTTTTTCATCATTTCTAATTCCTTTTTGCGTCCTTATAGTTTTTATTTTTTTTTTCCTTTACTTCTTTTCATACATTTTCTTTTCACTTTTACCCACTTTTACCTTTTTCTTCTTTTCCTTCTTTTTCCTTTTCCCTCTTTCCTTTTCTTTTCCTTTTCCATTTTTTTTTTCTTGTTTTGTTTCCCTTTATCTTTATTTCCCTCTTCCTTTTTCCCTTCCCTTTTCCTTTTTCCTTTTCCAATTTCCCTTTTGATGCTCGGATTAGGTGAATTTTGGCCGCCGGTCATTTTATCTTCCCTTTTTCCCTTTTCTCCTTCTCTTTTTGTTTTCCCCTTCCTTACCCCTTTTTTGTTCCTTTTCCTTCTTCCCTTTTTGTTTTCTATTTTTTCCTTTTCCATTTTTATTTTTTTCATATTCTTATTTCTCCTTTTTCCTTTTCCTTTTCCTTTTTTTCCTTTTGTCCTTTCTCTCTCACTTTTGGTTTCCTTCTCTCCTTTTTTCCTTCCCCTTTTCCTTTTCCTTTTCCCTTTTCTATTTGTTCATTGTCGGATTGGAGTTAATCATATTGGAGCCATGGTCAAGATGAAACTTTAGTTGAAGACACACACATCATCTCCGCAGATTTAGTCAATCAAATCCTTGATAAAATTAGATCCTGGGGCTCCGTGAAGACTGCATAACATTATGATATAAGATCAATAGATGCTATTTTGCCAAGCAATGTATGCTACTGTCATTTGTCAATTTCGACAGTTCATTCCAAGGTGCCATAATGTTTTGCTGCTTTTCACTGCAATTATTTCTCATCTATCAATGTCCTCAAACAAGGCCAGAGTCTCTGGAAGCACATTTGGATTCTTTTTGGCATTCTTTTATTGGTCTACGTGGACACCTCCAGAAAACAGAGTTGAATATGCTTCAATATGCTTTTTATGTTCTTAACATGTTTCTTGCAAGCAGAGGTTTATTAGGCTTATTAAATCTTGGAATAACCCTTTGATAACAATTTGACCCATTATTTATTGGGACGTGCTTCTACTTGCAAATTAGAATTTATCTACCATAGGGAATCCTTTTGATTAAAATGGCCAGAATTCCAGCATTCCATGGATTTATTTCCTTCAGCATTTCTATCATGGAGGGGAAATAGTAAATGAGATTAGCACCATACCTGGAAAGAGAGAACCTTATGTTCGTGTAGACCCTGGGTGCTAACTTGGTAAGGGAGAATCTTATGCTTTATTATAAATGTTGTGTTCATCCAAATGATGAGTGCATCTATGCCTTTTGAAGCCCGGAAAAGGTGGTTCTGATGGTTGTTTCCTCATTAGACAATATGTAAATTTGGAGAGACTGAAAATAAAACTATCGGGCAAGAAAAGTGTAGCATATGCTTTTTACTGGATTTAAAAATAAGTTGCTACATTGCAGTGCTATTGAGAAGTTATTTCATGGAGGAAGGAAGGAAGGAAGGTTCTTTTATCGTCCGCGGAGGCCAATCGGCCTATGGGACTAAATTCTGGAGTGCGGCAAGCCCATTGCTGCAGTTAAAAACCCCCCTCTTAGGAGGAAAAATGCGTCACATCAATACTAAACTGTTGGCATTTGTACAAATATACATATACACATGAATTCCACGGCATCTCCCGGTGTTAGGTGCGAGGTGAGTCCTTGATCCAAAACCTCACGGAGGTAGGAGCCAAGGAATCAGGCCCGATGGCGTGCCCAGCCGTCTTTGAGGCGGGGCCAGTGCACCAAGAGATATGCTTGACGAATCGACTATAGAATTTGAATGACTCTGGAAGGCATGGCTCATCCTCCAACAACCCCCGGTGAACTAACATTGATAAAGCACGTCACGTGGCTCTCCTTACCGACCCATCTCAAACTGAAGATGGTGGGCCCTTGTTGAATGAATGGCGATGATCTGGGCTTCTTCATGGAGCAGCGGAAGCAGCGAGTGAAATTTTGTGGGCCTCGAACCCGGGGTGGGGTTTGTAATGCTTTGTTTGTAATGTGCCACGCTACGTTCTTGTAGTGGTCCCGAGCTTCCCCAAGAAACAAGAGTCAAGTACCCCTCGGCCTATCGGCCCGGCATCTGCGCGTGCACGGGCGCACCTATGTCTTGCGTCTACGTTCGGTAGCGCTAGCCAACTGAGGCTGTGCTTGTCCTTTCAGCAAGCCACAGCGGAGTCATTGCGGGCTCATCGCCCTGGCGTAAGCCAAGTCACGGGAGCGAGTATGCATACATCTTTGGCCTATGCAGAAATAAACAATATGTCTGTCGAGGGCGCATCGCTGTGAGGCATGAATCTGTCTCTGCAACAAGATCGATATGGGCGAGGCTTGACCCCAGGTACGGCGTCAAAAAAACCTTGGACACAGCGCTCTAAGTCGTTCCAAGTCGCGAAAGACACCACTAGGCCCCACTTTCGACCCCCACTCTGAAGAGCTCCACGGTGCGGAACAAATGTGGTGGTAGCTGATCCTCTGGCTAAACCTGTGACTATTGTTTTGCATTAGAGCTGCGCGCCTTCGACTTCGCGGTCACGCAGAAAGCTGACGGATGCATCCCAATACATTGAGGACGGAAATTCCACCCCCGGTACTTGTAGGCGGGTGTAACCTCTACCATTTGCCCACGATAAGTGGCGGAGGTGTTGTGGATGACATGAGGAGGGATAGGGACCACCTTAGTCTTGGCGGGTTGACCGCGTATGAGTAAGCACAGCGAGAATGTGTCGGGGAGCATCCTAGGTGGGCTTTGCATGCCCGGTGTATGGGCCAGAGGTCCACATCATCATATAGATGAGGCTGTAGGATGACTTGGTGCAAGAACGTATCGTCCCTCCCATTGTCAGCAAACCCGAACTGGCCCGGTCAATGTAAAGTCAAAAGTGTGGGTGAGGACAACCTTGCCCTAACTCAATGCTCTTGGCAAATGGTGTCCTTAGGTTGCATGCGGCTGTGCAACTCTCGTCTGATCACGGCCTGCTGCATTCTGCCGGTCCATAGGGGCTTTGAGATGGTGCAATCTAGCCTGACTTTCTCAGTGCGTAATAGAAAGCTTTGCAAAGTCCACAAAAGCGGCGTCTGAGTCCTCCAGCAGTTCCCTCTTGTCTCACGACCCGGGGCCACGAGTGTGAAAATATGATCAATGAGTGAATGTCGAGGTGAGCACACTTTTGGGTAAGTGCCTAACTTACGCCTCTACCTATGCAGTTTACTGCCCGTTCGAGAATGCGAAAACACTGACTTGGCAAACGAAGTGACCATGATAGTTGATAATTGTTTGGGCGATTAATGGGTCCCTATACGTAGCAGATGAACAACCACCGCTTGTGGTCCATGGCCGGAAAACCCTCTTGCGGTACATACTGTTGAATAGTGCGAGGGCGGGCACCATGGGCTGTCCTGTCCATATTGAAACAACCTAAAACGCGAGGCCATCAAGTCTAGCTGCCTTCCCAGTAACCCGGTGGCTACTTATTCTCTTGATCACCGGTGGTGGGCATGTTATGAGGGGCATACTACATCAGGTGTTCGGGGGATCATAAAAGGCATTGCAGTCTTTGCTCCCATTACACCGCCATGATGTTCCCAAGTAGAGGCTGTCTTTGGCTGTAATTACCTGCGCTTGAAAGTTCTCGGGTGGCGTCGATGGCCGGAACATTTCCTCCTTGGTGCCATGCAGTACCTTGCCTTTGTTTCAGCAGAGAGAGCTACGGTAATGGTGAGTGGCCTAAGCTCAGCGACTAATCCTCGTCTATGATGGGAGCGAAGTGCGTGTTCGCGTTCTTACACTGGCATCAAACCATGCATTGCAGGGAAGGTTGCGGCCTCGATCTCTGGCGTGGGGAGGTTACCCAAAGCACACAATACTTTTGATGCGAGGAAGCTCAGCAATTTGGGCCGGTTTCTTTGTTCGGCATGTAGGCGTGAGAAGCTGTCGGGAGGAGCTTATGCGAGCATATGCGGCATAAGCCTCCGCTGCTCATAATCAAAAGCGCCAGCGAGTCGGCAAGATGCTTTATGCGAGGGCGTAGCGGCTGGCAGGCCCGGCTTCACGCATATAGAGTGGGAGGTATTTGAGTGTTCGGCCTCCTCATCGTACATCGCGTGTCGGCGTGAAAATATAGGTACGACAAGGTGTACATCCTGTATGACCACTGGCATAATCCCGCGACACTGGTTAAAGCGTAGTGATTGTCACGTACGCAAGTGTACGTGGGAAGAGGGCCATTGTGGTAGGCCATTGCATATGAATGGGTCAAAGATCACAGCGCCGGGGAGCGGTATGCGCGGCGAATTTGTTGGTATCATCACGAATCTGGGTGTCAAAATTTGCCTCTGCGGAGCAAGCTGCTGCGGCCGCGTCATCTGCGAGGGGTCGGCCGCATGGCTGTTCCCACCCTTATCCCGCGTGAAGTCTCCAAAGGAGCATGGCCTACGCCCATCGCTTGTCTTCTTTGTATGTCATCATATAGATCGATATCACGGGTCCATCACAATCCCACCTCGGTTCATTTGTGATGAAGGGGCTCTGCATGAGGAAAGTAGCAAGCGGCTAGGAAGAGAGGATGCGAAGTGGTGCCTTTCCGGATCCCTGGTGGCGGGTTATATGCATGGGATGTACGGAGGGAAATATAAAATGTGCCAAGGCTACGTGAAAGTAGCGAGCAGCCGCAGGTGCCCGCGTCTCCTGTACAACCATTGAACACTAAAAATCTTTGGTACCACTGGCGGTCAGGCGGCACAATGGCACAGGTTTTCCCATGTCTCCATAGGGAAGATGAGGTCAGGTAATCCTGACTCTTGAATTGAGGCTATCGCCCATACGCCACGGAAACCGAAGCGGTTCCGGACCACCACGGGAACCCACAATTCCTATTGGTAGTGTGTGTCCGCGGATGGACAGCCCGGCCCCGTGAGGGCCGGTGAGGCTGCTTGAGGCGGACGGACAAACGGCGGCGGTGACATTTAGGTGGCCGGGAGGCGAGGCAGGAGTTGGCGGGTGCAGGAGAGAGGGTCGGGGCGAGAAGCGGCCGGGGGTAGCATTTGCGTTGGCAGGTGTAGGCTGAAGCATTTGGTCGGCTAGGCGTCCACGACCTGGCGAACTCCCTCTGCGATGCCTCCCTATTGCCTTTGAGTAAGATCACCGGCTCATATCTACGAGATGTACCCTTGATAACGCTATCATGATATGGCCTCTCCCCGAACTCATGCATCATAGCGTAGACACCACGATGTTGTGGCACGAGCCTTTGGACCCCACAGGGCTGGTCGCGTAACTGAAGCAGTCTGGACGGTAATGCGCCCAGGATGCGTGGTATTGTATCTTCGGTGAGATTCTCACCGGCTCTTCGCGGGGCCACAGGAACTACCCGGGTTGGCCAGGCTGCGTCATTTAAACTCCGCAGGCTTCGGCGTCGGTGAGACAACTGGCCCTCACGGCTTTGGTGGCGGCCGCGTGATGATGGTCTTGGCGAGCTGAGGCTGCGGCGGTGGGGTTCTGCGGTAGCGGGAAATTCCGGGTTAAGCCGAGGTTACCGATTGATGTCTTGCGGGTTGTTGGGCTTGCTGACGTGTGTCATGTCTTTGCGGCCATTCTCACGAAGTGCGGGCTCACCGATATACTTGCAAGGCTTAGTCTGTCTTGCCATATCCCGGTGTGTGAATTACGCCATTGTTCATGCGCCTACGCACGGAGGCCCTTGCCTGTTGGAGCAGCAACCGGTCGAATTTCTTTGCATTTCGGTCCGTGCCAAATCCTTCTCTCGAAGAGCTCGGTGCTACCTCGTTAACCTCCAAAGGCTGACCTTTAGCTTACCTGCACATCTGCGGTGGTAGCCTCCTCAACTTCAAGCGGGTGTGGCACATGCGTATGCCATAGCATTAGCCTCATCAACCTCACGATCGCGAGGCTGAGGCGTGATTGCAAAGTGTCTCGCTACACTTTTGGTCTATCTGTCTCGGCTGGCGTATCCATGCGAGCGCGTATCTGCCGAGCACTAGCGATCTTCTTTGTCTCTCCCGAAAGGAAGGTGCACCAAGCCCGGATCTTTGTCGTCAGCCAGGGTGTGCTTGGGTCATAACTTCGGTGTCTGTTGTTTAAGCTCATCACCAGCGCATGCCAACGTGGGATGTTGCAGAGACTCCATCGCCAGCGTCTCGAGGCCGCTGTCACGAAGACGCTGTTAACCTCAACCCGGCTTGGATGGCGGCCCAAGATTACGCCAGCGAGAGGGGCCTGTGGGGCTGGCGACCAACTGCCCAGAGGCGGCTTTAGGCGTGTAGGCCTTGGCGGGCCTCCTTTCTCTTCATGGAGGATGTCTCTCCTTGCTCGCTGGCGTGCACTTGCGGGGCCGCTTCCTTGAAGTGGCTCTTCTTGGTTTTCGAGCGGGCTACGGCGCTGTGGCCAGTTGTCTTGGGGTTTTGCAGGAGTGGGAATGTGGCCAGTGCAATGGAAGTCACCGCTGAGGTGAGTCCGGACATTAGGGAAATGCATTTGGGTTGCAAATATTGAACATTCTGCAGCTATTCATGCATTTATAGTAAGAAGATAGTTCTCCATGGCTATATGCAATCTTTGATAATGGTGCAGCTCAATCAATAAGGAAGATGCATTTGAGTTGCAAATATATTTTGCAACGATTTATACTTATATAATAAAGCATAGTTTCCTGTGGCTACATGCAGTCTTGATACTGGTGCCGTTCAATTAATAAGAAAAATGCAAGACCAATAAATTTTGTTGTTCGTAGGATACTCATTGTCCTGTTGTAAGTGCAATGATCTAGGCTATGGAAAACAAAGACTGATTTTGATAGTAAATGAAGCCTGTATCCTTCCTAAATATATGATTACTAGCAATTTTTTTTTTTTTTGGAATTACTGACTTTTTGGCATCGCTTTTCCGGCGTTAAATAACCTCAAATTAGAATGATATGTGTTTTTTTTGCACCTCTTGGATTTAGGTAAGCCCTATTTTCGCCCTAAAGGCCCGGCCAGACTACAACATAAAAGTATGGCAATAGCCCTCTTGATCGTCACACTTTGCTCACCTAAGCGAAGCCCATCTACTGCATCAGCAGGATAGAAACACCCGAGCTATGTTGTATTTCGAGTTGAGGGTTAAGATAGAGCTGGCAAGCGCTTTTCCATATTCTACATCAAGAAGGAGGTTCATCTTGTTTGTGTGGGCTTGGAAACTTCGTTTGCAAGCAAAGCATGAGTTGCTAAGATCATTTTGTTGGTGATCATACTAATTGGAGCGTCGGAAGGTCGGGGAAACTAAAGAGGGCTGCGAGTTTTCTTGATTTCAATTCACGTCACGGCTGTAGGAGAAAATCCTTACATTTTTGGCCTGTATTTATCAGTTTACGGCCCCAATTGAAGACGAGAAGAAAGAGGCAAAAACATGCTCAAAGGTGAAATTTGTGAGAGCGGTAAGTCCTCACTAGATCCACGTCCGACCATTAATTTTTGCATTCAATATGATTCTTTTGCTAGAATACTGGCACATTTTATCTTTATCAAGCATAGAAGACACCTAATTAGGCCGATTTTGAACTGATTCTAGAACATATAGCTTGAGAGATAGAAGCGGATGATCTTTCCTTTGCATATTGAAAAATCTGAGGGTATTACTCAAAAATACAAAGATTATGAATATGACTACCGTCGCATATCGCGCCAGAAAAAGAGGCGAGAAGTTTTGAGCCTGAAAAACTTGGAATTTACTTGGTAGCCCATTTTACTATGGTAATAGTTCTTTCCTAACCATGCTTAAATTCCCCAAAATTAATTACCTTTCTACGCAAATAGGGGCAGCTTTGTTCTTAGAGAGCGCACTATACTTGGCTTAGTTCCGTCTAGCCATACCCGCAGTTCAATTTTACAGCGAGGTGAATCTTATCTTTTCCATTTGCCAAAAAAGTTGATTGGGTAGTTTTCTCGGACTTACTGTCTTTCTTGAGGCTCCTGTAACTTTGATTATAACATGAGATCAACACGTGCCGCGGCATCTTTGGCGTGACATCTCTTCTGCTTAACAACTCGACTTAGAAATAGGCATTTTCTCAACCGATGTAAGTCAAAGCTTTCTCATCCTTGGTTTTGCGCACCTTCATGCGCATACGGATGTTAAATTGACTCCCGCTAATGCATGAAACCATATAGCGCCACGGAGATTGGAAATTGTTTCTTAGCGGTGGTATTCAGCGTGGCTTGGACAGCACCACCTTGCAAGGTAAAATTCTATTAACCATTTTCATAGGTGAGACAGGTCCTCTTGGGGATATATTGTTGAAATAGGCTTCCTTTAAGGGGCCATGGATGTAGAGGATAAATATCTACATTAGAGGAATGCAGCAATATACATGAAGATCTTTTTCACCTTTCAAAATGGCTTAATTGAATCATGATCATGGAAATTGAACCCATAGTCTTTTCTAGAACCCAAGCCAATTGACACTTGAAAAAGAGAAAAAATTACGTTGCTATTTGTTTGCTCCACACTCTAAGTCAAAAGGAAGCCATGTTTACACCCATTATGCTTAAAGCTTTATTTATACGTAATGCCCAAGTATCCCCACTACACATGATCTCTCGGCTAGCAAAGCAGATGTTTCCCGAACGCTATATGCAGTGTGAACAAACTTGCACTAATTAAAACAACACCTTTAAAATCTTTAGATATAGACTCATACACCGTTTGTTAGAACAATTCACTTTTTTAGTACAGTTACTTCACTATTGAAACCAATATATTGTTTTCCTAGTAAGCCCATAAAATGACGTCAGCCTGTTGCACATTTACTAAACGCTATAAACATGTAAAGTGATTAAAGTCATCAGTGGGTGGATATTTGGGTAGGAGCCAACATAACTATAAAAACTCCTCAAAATGTATCACCAAAGCACATCAATGTTTCTGAGATTCTATTGAAAGCTCGCGTTTGCGTTATTCTGAATTGTTTCACTAAGCCATAGTTCACCATTTATGTCCATGTATGCGTTTACATGATACATGTATGAGTGATAACTTAATGAATCACGGTATATACTTGAATTATATAAACCATGAATAAGAGTTATGCTTTTTTAATAGGTTAACACACCTAAATAAATGAAAGATTAGGACCTTGGAGCATGAATAATGCCACATCCACTCTATAAAATTGGAAGACTTAAACCTCTTAAATTGCATGCTTGCAATATTTGAAATATTGCTTCATCTTTAATAATTACCAACTGCGATAAATGTGCACAGCGCTAAATTCTTGTAATATCTCTATCAAACCATTTGGATACGAGGTGTTTGACTTGCTTTGATGCAATTTAGTGGTGTGTGACTTTTTGTCTAGAAAGGTTTGTAGGCCAATTGGCTGAATCATGAAAGTCCCAGTCATACAGTGTTTGCATTCTCAGGCATATCTTGGTGTTTGAAATGATGCAGTCTAATTTATATTTATAACTATTGTTGGATGTGCAATTGGCCATGATTTTGTGGCAATGGAATGAAGACTCCTGTTTGTTTCACATCTCTGAAACATATAGGTTACCTATGTATAAACCACGTATATAAACCATGTATATTTTAGTTTGTTTTCTCATACAATGTACCACAAGACCATTAAATTGATGGGCTGATATATAGAAATCGTTCAGAAGCACATATTTTTTCAACTTAGTGAAAGCAAGCAATTGAACGCATCTAACATGTTTTCACATGCTAGAAACCATTGCCCCCTTTTTTTTTTGAAGGCTAGACCATTGCCCTTTTAGCCTTAATAACATACATCTATCTATTGCCAACATTTCAAGAAAAATATGCATCTATGTTTTGCCAACATGGTCAAGAAATTGCATGTTAATCTTACAAACTTTGAGTCTTATAAGTTATTAATGATGCAAAAATATTTTTCCTGTGATGCAAAAGTAAAACACACTATTAACATAACATGTTGTCCAATAATGAACACACTTCTATAAAGTGCTTTGAACTACATAATTACAATGACTTCCTATGGCCAGTCCTTTGGAAAAAGCAATCACTGTTGTGGGTTTGCTTTAGGCTTTAGGGTTATAGCCTCATCATATTTTGAATATTAAATACTAGAATCTAACATATGGATGGAGCAGGCAATGCTATCAACCATGTTAGCATGCCACAAATTTATGATTACAGCTTCATCATATTTGGAATCTAAAAAACTAGAATCTAACAAACAGCTCATGAATTGAGTAGGCAATGCTATCAAGCATGCCATCTCACCATAAATTCAGGGTTTAGGGTTTAGACTTTAAGGTTAGTTATTTAGGATTTCTGAGTTTGGATAGGATGTTATGATGGAGAACTTTTTTATATATTTTACAGATGGAGACCATCCAAAAAAATTTGTTTAAGGTTTAGGGGCTACAACTTTACCATTAACTTTACCATATATTATGCTCTGACATGCATAGGAACATTAAGTACACGATGTATATTTTGCAGTTGCATATAAATTTTCACTGCACTCCAGTTGAATATCTATTTGATTTGTTATCTTCCAAAAAATCATAAACCATCCTAGGCACCAACTAATATTCTAGGCTTTATGTGCTCCATCGTTCAGCGCACTCTACCCATTCTATTATTCTATTCTATTATCTCTGCCTACTCTGTTGCTTCATGACTAATGTTTGACCTTCGTAAAACCTATTATATCAATTATTCCATTATATCTATCGACCTTAACATGATTACATTTCAACTCTTTATTCATTTTATCATCGTACTCCTTGGGCAATTTGTAACTCTACGTCATCTGTAAAATAGCAATGGTAGCTCATCATAGAATACATTAAAATATTAATATATCATTGCTTCCTTCCTTAAGAAAAATGGATTTGGTGGCACCTACCTAGAAGGCAAAACTACGGCAGTTGCTCTAGAGGTGTCTTGAATAGACTTGATGAGTGATCCTTGCCTTCAATGGGGCTACCCGGCTGCGTGCAAACAACTAATCACACATAGCGGATGCCCTCATAGCCTCAAGATCGGCGGCATTAGCACCCCTTCCGATAATTCCATACCTTACACCCAATGTCATGTTAGCTATTTATGCGTGAGCAGGGTGGTCACCAGGTTTTCCAATACACACCTGCGGTGAGACTATGGGAAGTTAAATGGAGTGCACAAGGCAGCGAATTACGGCTTGACTTACTTCTTTATTAAAAGCGACTAATGCGGATCCTTTAAAGGGAACTTATGAAACTGAGTTTCAGCATTTAAGAAATCTGCCGAATACTCTTTGTCGTACGCGCAGATAAAAGCAGATAGATTTCAAAACAAGCCATTTCAAAATTGAATAAAGCGATTAATGCCTACGGGCTTTATGTAGTTTGTATGAAGCAAAGGCAATGCGAGAGAAGTAGATGTAATCACACGATGAGAGGACAGCGAAGCGGCGGAGATAATGTCATTTTGTTTGCCAATTGGCGTTACCTTCGATTATGCAGGAAACTTCACTTTTCTTTAGCGGTAGGAAGGAATGGAGGCGTCGTTCTGTAACTCTATCAAAAAAGCAAAGGAAAGAAAACCTTGGGAAGCATAATCGTGTGGATATTTGGACATGAGGTTCATACAGGCAAATACATACCTGACGCGCCTTCAACTCTTAAGCATGCTTGGTACATTTGTCATCCATAAGTGGAGTGCATGCGGGAGATACATTGAGACCAACATGAAAATATCTTTTGAGAATCTTGCAAGAACCTGCAATCTCATCGTAAACAAAGGTTTAAAATGAAATGCACTTATTTAAGAAGTAGTTTGAAGACTGCTATAAAATTGAAAACTCAAAAAAAAGCAGAGACAAAATAGAGCAAAATAGATTGTTGAGCAATTAGCATTTGGAATACCCCAAAAAGCGGCATTTTGAAGCCTTTCATTTTTAAAAAGGCGGCAAAAAATGCTTGTTTTGAGGAAAACGGTAATTTTGATAACTGTTAAGTATTTATTGTTGAAATAGAAGGGAAATATAGTTTGTCTTTTGCAAGCTTAGTATAAGTACTAAGAAAATCAAACATAAGAGGAACATAAAAGAGTGTGAAATCATGGAGAAAAGAAAGAGTTGTTTTAATTAAGCATTGTTTAAGAGACAAAGCTTTCGGTTTAAAATCTTCATCAAAAATATATTAAAATTCTTACTTTTTATAATTTACAATGGAAATAGTTAATAACTACATCTGTATAGAAATTTATCACGAGAGGAGGTGGAGGAGGTGGGTCTTCAGTCCATGAGACTCTTATACTTATAGGATAAATGCTCTTGCGAGGGTACGGCCGCGAGAGGCGCGCTACGATTCCAATGCGTGCAGTCTGGCGGTTTCACCGGGCTCGAGCACCGCGGGCTCAGTGCGACCATCCCACCTCCTCATCTCTTCTTCGAGTGGGTGGTTACGTATATAATATTGCCTTTAACGCCGGCACCGTTCTTTGCTCCAGTTCCTGCGTTTTCATCGAGAAAGGATTCACAAAGAGCTTATTACGGATTACGATGAAACTTACTTTATGCAGGTCTATGCGTGAGAGGCGACATTGCGCCCTGGCAAGCGCCAAAGCTGGCGTAGTGCACGATCCGAAGAAAATGCATCTAATATCCATTCTCCGGGGCGAAAACCCTTTGTATCAAATTATTAATAAGCCTCTGTGGTTTTACGATATTGGGACACCACGGTATGCTTATGCATTTGTGGGTCATATAATTCTGCAAAGCAGTAGGAACTAAAAGAAAAGCATTAGCGAGGGAGGAATCTTCTCATTCTAGCGTGTTAGAAATGAACCATGGTTTTTTGGTGTCCCACTTGGCAAGTAGAAACCTATATGAAAAATAACAAAACAACTCAACTAGCCTTGGACCACCACCATGACCCTTGGCGTTTGTTTTAAGCACCTTAAAACAATACAACAATTAAATATTAGTAGAATGAAAACAAAGGAAAATAAGGTTGTGATAGTGTGGTGGTATAAATTTATACGAGGGGTTGCCTTAGCTGTATAAATTTATACCGCAATGACAAGCTTCGTATAAATTTATACAAACATTGCCTTGCCATTTAAATTTAAACCTTAGAAGCTGATTGTGAGGTATAAATTCATACCATGGAGTTACTAAAAAGCGTTGAATGTAAGCTTACCATATGATTTTTGAAATTTGGCGTTCTGAGCGGCTCCCATAGGATTTAAGCTTAGGCATGCGATGCGTAGGTCGGAATGGAAAATGATGACCCTCGATTTAGCGAGATAAAGGTGACTTCCTTCGAGCCATCAAAAGCCCCGGACTTACGCGTGCGTGAAAGCCTCCTGCGTCAAAGTGTTGTCATGAATTTTTGAAACCATAGGGAATATCTGCAATGCATAATGTAAAGTGCGCTTGTCTAAAAAGTGTCCCCGACCTCGTCGCGGTCACCGCGAACAACTCTGTACAAGCGGTCCTGACCAAACATTGTAAATCTTTCATAAAAAATTAATCCATTTGCCGGTCGTGACCTCTTTTTCACTGTTCGATAGCCTTAAGTCTCTGCCTCTCTCTTCCTTAGCCCTCTGAACCCGAGGTTTAAAAATCCAGTAGTTAGCCTTTTTCTTTACGCCAAGAATCTTGTGAGAAAAGCTTCAAACATAGAACATGTACAGCAAAACTTACCCTGACCCAGAAGTTGCTTGGCGTGCTCTCGATGATACTATAGGAGTGGGTACAGCTTGGGTATAGAAGCTTGCTCCTCGAGGCCTCTAGGTTGCATTTTGCTTCATTAACTTCGGCACGGCGGTGACAATGTCTTCGACTCTGAGAAACATGTTGTAAGACCAAAAAATGTAGAAAAACCGGCGTGCAAATGAGAACTGCGATCTTAGCTTCCTTGTACATTTTAGATCTAATGTGAATTCCTTGGCCATGACTTTTCCAAAGCATGATTTATTAGTGGAGAAAATAGCATAATTTTAGGAATTTTAAGCCTGACTAATTTGCTCAAGCACAAATATTTTCACCTAGTTCCTAGAGCCCAAGAAACATGGGAGTGAAAATTGGTATACACATATGCACATACAAATTATGTGTTATACTTGTACATATGCATTGATGCTTGCTTAAAGCCAATAATGTGGCCCTATTCTACACCAATAATTCATCAATAATTTTACTTCCTTCATAAAAATAGCTTTCGACTTTAGGGGTAGAGGTCATTTCATCTTCTATGGCTTCCTCGATGCCTCGTCCGAGCACATCCCAGATCTTTCAAGTGCTACTTGAGCCTGCTTGATCTGAGCAGATAAGCTAGAAATGGGTAGTAATCTTGATCCATGTCCAATCCCAAAGTGACCGTCTTGCTAGTGCTTACAGAAGCTCACTGATGTTGTGTGGTCCACACATTCTTGGCTTCACGTCGGGGAATCTATGAGGTAGACATCCACGAGCTTTGGTGTTTGATGATGAGTGAATCACACATATACTAAGGATATAATAAGCATAAATGGTATCATTGATGACTATTGTATTTGTTTTATGATATAATAATGGTATGAGCACCTATAGGCCCATATTTTAAAAGCATAGACATATCCATCACGAGAAAGATGTATTATACTTGTATGTATACTTGATCTTATACACCGCGCAATAATGGCGGTAAGTCTACTAATAATTCACCTCAATAATTCTACTTCACTATAAAAGCTTCTCACTTAGGGGCTAAGAGTTCATTTCATCCCCATGGATTTTTAAGCCTTCATCCCGATTCTACCACATCGGCGTCAAGTGCTTTCGATGACCACTTTCAAAGTCTTGTGAGTTTGCCTAGGCGGGGGTCTTCTTCTTGATCCCTACAGAAACTTTGGTGATTCGTTGCCTGAGCCAATTCGATGTTATGATCCATTTGATTTGGCTTCACGGCGCGTAGCTATGGTCTCGGGGATCTTCTCTGGTATTGATGATGAATGAATCACTGTTCAACATTGTATAGTGTAAGAGCTCTTGTGTTGAGATATGAAAAATGCAAAGGCATAATGAATAATAAATAGTCTATTGTAGTGATGTTCACGGGATATAAAATCCTATACATAAGAGCACAAAGGGATACTTGTATGTCTACCCAAGTAGAGCATTAAAATAGAAATGCTTTAATGTACTGTAGACTCAAGTTTTCATCTCCATCCTCGGATGCCTCTTTAGCAAGCAATTCCACGTATTTGGATTCCCTCTGATGGCAGTGCTCGGAACCAATAATGTGGTTCCACAAACCAAGCATAGTCCCCATCAGATTTTGAGGAGAGTGATAGCATTAGTGCAATCATTAGGATTAGAGCCTCCATTTTTTATGCCCGGCCGGTCGATATTGTTGGTGATGCAGGTGCCTTTCCTATGCAGGGCTCCCACCAAGAAACAAAAACCTCGTTATAATGAGGGGCAGTGGGATCTTGTGTGGATCCTCTTCGCATCACGGCTACCCATGTAGGACATGCATCTGTTGGTCTTACAAGAAGAAACATACAACTACGTACATCTTGGTATGGATCAAATATTTCCAGCTAGCGTTCTTGTGTTTATCCTTAGCGGGTCCATGAAGCGATTGGAGGCGTCATATCGATCAACACGAATAGATTCAGGCTGCGTCAAGCACAACTTGCAGCATGCGAGGCGAGACCGGAATTCTGCGTGCGGGGGTACTTCACCTAGAACACGCATCGCCGCACCGGTAGTCTATGACCCTGCGTTCATGTGCTTAGGTATTGGACTCTGAGTTCACACCAGCCACGGAGATATTAGCCAATGCACCATGTGCCATAATGGGCGACCTCAATGCTCCTATGTCTTTAGAGACTTGCATATGGCTTAAAGTCTTAGGCGACCCGGTCGGTATCAATGGGGAAACCATTGTCATACGCTTTCCATCGAATACCCTTCTCACAGCAGCCATTCTCTATGACGGTCTCATATTGTAATACATTCACGGCCATCCATCATTCATACAAAACTTAAACAACCGCGGCTCCGGTGACCAACCAAAGCGATCCTTCTTATATCGAGATGTATCGCCGAAGAACCCTTCCAATCAGGAACCGGCAACATTGGTGCCTTAGGTGCTACATTCACCGAACGATTGCATTAGTTCTGGAAGAGTTAAGAGCATGAACTAGCATTAATGTTGAATAGTTACCGAATAGTGCATCAATGTCATCATGAGTGTGGCCTACCATCCAGGCTGTATCGATCAAATACCCCCAACCACACAAGATAGGATAGATAGAAGAGATATCTGTTCTTATTCTACCAGTACTTAATTGTCTAGTTAAGTATAATTAAGCCTAGGTAACATCAAGTCTTACGATGCTTCCTTAGCGAGTGCTACAAAGTCTTACTTGATCGCAGTTGCCTTTTTGGTCTTCAACCCGGCCTTTATTGAGGAGTGCAGCAACCCACATGCCCCCGAGGGCGTTCTTCTTCTCTCCGAGTGGCCCCAATTATCTTCGGAAGTATCCTCTAGTGTTTTGATAGCATGATTCGGAACCAACACTTGAAAGTTTGAATCATCCTTCCAGGTCTAGTGAGAAATGTCTTAATGCACACATTGCCATGGCCATACATCGATTGCACGGAGTCACACTAACTTTCAAAGCGTTCACCTCTCCATCGCACGGCTTTGCTAGTTTCTCTAGTCTTGGAATCATGGTCTTGTTTTGGTCATTTTATCATGTATAATGGTAAAGCGCTGCATTGCAGTGATGCGATGGGAGCTCTCCATGACGATACAAGCTCCTACAAAGAGATGCAGGCGGTCATGTGTGCCTTCCTTTCAATCTACAACTCTCTTCTCTCCATGGATCTCTTGTCGTAGCCATTTTCTTTGATTACAATACATGTACGCACTTAGAAAGCTATCCTTTTTAGCTATTGCAACCTGCGTTATGATCCTTGCTTCCCACCCGCGTGAAATATTGAGTGAGAGACACCTTTTTGTCATCTCCTTCACATTGGCGTTCACCTCATGAAGAATGTCCTTCTTGGTTAGAGTAGAGGGAGCCTCTTGCATTCTCTCTCTTACACCTTGATTACTGATTTTTCGTCTGTGGGGCATTGTCTCGGCGTTCTCATCTATATACGCAAGCGGCCACGGCCTTTGTAGAGTGTAGGACCTTAGCTTTTTAGGTACCCATGTTCCCCATGTTCGACCTTTCTACGCTGACCAGCAAGGAAAACTCTTAAGCCACTAGAAAGTGGACATTGGAATACCATATACTATATGCCATGCTTTCACACAAACACCTTTATTTAGCATGAGCATCTTCACACATCCGTTCTCTGAACAAACATCTAACATATTAAAACAAATGTGGTCCTCTGATGCAGGTCAAGTTCGGAAGGTCGCATGCTGCAATCTCGCGGTTAGAAGTTTAGCGCGGCATCTTCTCATACAACAAATCGAAGATTGAAACTCAAATATGGAAATTTGCCATGATCTTTCTGCAGGCTTTGGTCACACCGACTTCCGTGGAGTCGGTTCACCATTCTATACATCCTTTTGGGTGCCTTTTACGACATCAATTTGCATGGCATATGGATTTACTGCTTCAATGTGTCTGCAGCGGTCTTTATGAACAATGAACCTGACTACATTGTCTACTAACACCAAGGCATTCGACCACTTCCCACCCCGGATCGTACAATGCGGCATCGAGCCTAAGCACGACATCTCATTGGCCGGTCTTTTGGCATGGGGCATAAGCTTCATCCGGTGGCGGCCGGGGAAGTCATCAACTAATCGGTATCGGCAAATTTGCTGATTAGGATCGGTGAAGATGATCACCACCCAGAAGCCATAAGGCATATCGGCATTCATGCAAAAGTGTGCAATTCTTCTCGACAAGTTCTTCCCTGGAGATACCACCATGGCTGATGTCTTGAAGCGGGCCAATTAGGTGGGATCCTCCAGCGACAACCGAATTCATTACTCTTTATCTGTCCGGGCGGGTGGAGGCGGCGGTGTTATCTTCGTCGCGATCACATCTCTCTCGGCCCGCGAGGATGAAACTCCCCTCACGGACTGCGCAAGTATTGCAATCTCGGATTCCGGATAAAGGCAACGGAATACTCCCCATCAAGAATGACTTCCCGCAGAGCCAAGAAACCCTCGGGCAAGGGCAAGTGCGGTGCTTAGCAGGTGAAGTTGTGTAAACGAGCCTCTGCGACCTTCGACCCATTGAATAAAATGGACCTCAATTGCTCCATCCTATCATGTAAACAAAAATAGAATCTTTGTTAGAAATGCGGGCGATTTCATGGAACACTATACGCGATGTGGCCAAGGCGGCGTGAGTCAATGTACACGAAAATTAATGGCTGCGTTAGATGCGCCCGCTGCGATACGGCTCGTAGCAGCAGGTCCAATCGCCACTAATGAGAACCTATTCGAGAATTTCCCTCGGTGCTCTATTAAAAGCGTGTACTTGATCTGATTGAACAAAAGAGTTTCAAAGATATGTGGTGTCTAACTTATACGTAGTAAAAATGAAGTGTTTTATGAGGTTACATCATGTTGCGAGTTATCTAGCGTGATCAAAGCAACTTGCATTTTATCCATGTGGCAAGGAAGATACTTGTAGAAAACAACAGGACCATTCTTACGACAAGTAAATTTGAATGGAATTACTCATTGAATGACGTATTGAAGACAAAGAAAGAGGTTGGAATTAGTGTAGACAGGGCGTATTGAGGGGCATATGTCAATGTGGATTAATTTTAGGCGGAACCCTGGTAAAGGCATAAAAGAGTTCATGAGTAAAAGATCAAACTTTGTAAATTGAAGATGCAACAAGTAGAGCTTCGTGCAACATATCATCCTAGACGAACAATCTTGTCCCCAAAAAGTAGGAGAAAGCATTAGTCCATCTGAAATTTTAGAACCATTAAATCAATTTATGGGACTAAATAATTACAAGTTAGTGATTTATCATTGAAATGATGCAGATGAACAATATTGTCGAAAACAAGAACAAAGCAATTACTTGATTAAAACAAGAACAATGCATATCAAACCATCACGGTGGACATGATTCTTACTGTTTTCACGCACTTAGATGTGATCAAATGCAAAATTTAGATTCGGCCACGGTAAGCCTCCTTAGCCTCTGCTTGAAATCTCAAGGCAATGAGTTTTGGTTTTGGAATGAGGGAGCTTTGAGGCAGAAAGATGCCTTAAGCTGAAATTTGATTTCTAAATTCAAATAAGATAATCACAATTTAGCCGGTGGCATAATTAGAGGCAATTCCTTTCCAGTCCACTTGCGTACGGTTAGTACCAAGTCACGAAGCATGAGGCTGTCTCCATCGGACGAACAACTTAATTTTGTGATTACCTTTCGCTTTCCACGTGTAATTTCATGCCAAGCGCATTTATATGGGGAACGGTTATAGCGGGACATTAAGATGAGGGCATAAAGTATGATGCCTTTATCCCTTAAGCCATCGAATAAATGCTTATTTGTGAGAATTAAATCTTGTAGTCGAGTAAATGTACGTGTAGATCGACGCGTCTGCAATTATATTGAGACGTTTATGGTAGGCATTTATGGCCGGAAGCGTCTCGACCTATATAAAGCTTTTAGCGATTTTTCGATCAAAGCTTTTCTCATATGAAATTTCCTAGGCGCCCGACAAAAGCAAACATCATGTCTCGATCACGCGCCCTGAGAGAAGGTAATTTCCTTATTCACCGACCTTTGGTCGCTGACACCATTTCATACCTTAAATTTCAATGAAAAGAGGTTGGGAAAGGATGCGACAGCGATATTTATTGATGCATGGTTATTAGTTTAAGGTTTAGAGTGCTCAAGAAAATCCACGGTACTTAATTTCCTTGACTTCTTTAGTAATGAAACTTACTTTCGCATTGCTTACGCAAGGATACATGATCAGCGTTCCTTGCACGCATTTTGGAAATGTTTTATTTCATTTCTTTGTTTACGATGCTTGCATGGATGTGATGGCGTTTCTTGTCGACACTCATATTAGTTGCATATTTCTTCTACCAAGGAATATGCGATTTATAGTTTTAAGATAGCGGATAAATTAAACCTATGAGCTAGTTAGAAAGGTCCTCTATAGGTATATATATCCATCTTGTCATAGTTCATCACTTATCAGCGTCTAATAGCCTCTCCCTTTGGTCGATTGTGATCTCGGAGTCATTTAGCGTCCGCGTCGGTCTTACCTAAGTCTAGATTGTGATGCTCCGTCGTTTAAATCGTCTTACCTAGTTCCTTTTTCTTTTCTTTGTCGCGGCTTTGCATCGGCTGATAAATTTGTGTTGAATTGAAGTTTCATGGTCTATGTGTAGTTGCCCTTATTTTTGACCATTTCCTGCATTGTTAATTTTCAAGCTGGAGTTGTTTGATAAGCCTCTTAGTCGAGTGATGCTACATCTTTTATACTTTTTAGAGTTCACTTTTTTGCTTTGATTTTTATTTTTGCTGAGGTTAGGGCTTCATTATCAACCGAGAGCTGCTCGATTGTAGGTTTTCCTTGTGATCTGCTGCGGCCTTGGGGGAGTCATTTGATACCAGCGGCATCACTCACGAGTTCTAAGGCGGACGTTTTCCTTCTGGGCTAGGATTTTTACTTAAAGTCCTAGTTTTTGCTAGTTCAAGCTTGCTTCTTTAGAGGCATGTTAGTTCTAATGATCTATTGTTGACCCTAGCTATGATCATCACCCAACCCGAATATGGTATTTATGAGATGTAGTGTTAATTTATTTTTTTTTCCCACGTAATTCATCCGGTTCCAAAGAGTATTTCTTGTTCATGTTCTTGTGTGTAGGTTGTTTTAAATATATAACAATGTTTGGCGATGTAAAACTTTGTTTCATGATATTTATTTCCTCTGCATCCAAATTCGAATGCAATTGTGCGGGAATTTTTCAGTCAGCAGATGCGAAGCCACGATGAAAGCTTTATCTCGCCTTCCTTTTTGGAGCCATGCTTGGAAGCCACTTAAGTTTGTTTCATTGTCATGACAACATACCTTTCTTTTTATAAAGTGCAGGTATGCCAATACAAGTTTGAAGTGCTACGCTGGCTTTGGCTCGGTTGTGTTCTAGAAACTCTTTTAGTGTCTTGAGCTCTCATATATTTTTGGCCAAATCTTGTAGTTAGCACTACGGCCGTCTTTGTGGTGCTTTGAGTCCACAAGCTCGGAGTTATATTGTGGGCCTTAGCGTTAGTCTTGAGTTACGTACTTCATCTCCTATAATATTATAAGGCCATTTTAATTCTCGAGTCAGGATGGTTGTGATGTTCCTATGCAGGTGTAGTAAGGAATCTTCACATTTAGAAACTGATTACGTAAGGTATTATAGAGTTCAAAATGTATTTTGCCTTGTGCTTGCATTTTGCCTTACATCCTTGTTACCATAATGCCTTAGTTCTTTTGCATTATGTAGTCCTACCGAATCGATTGTAAGTGAAGTAGCGATGTTTTATTACACTACTATATAAGCGGTTGGCTTATATATCTTGGGTCTTATGATTCCAAGGACAAAACTTTAGGGCATTCTCCACATCAATTAGATAGCTTTGTTGATACTCCCTTATATGCGACCTATTGATATTACCTTATGTCAGCTTTTATGTAACAACACAAATCTCTTGTTTTTGCATGGAACCCTACTTGCATCTTGTGATTTGCATCGCGATCTTTTGGATAAGTAGTTTCTACCTCTGAGTTTGTCTTGTATCCCTCTATTCTATTGCTTAGATATTTGTGTAAGCATTACGTACTTTTGGGCCACATGCAAAGCGATTCAAAAAGCAATTTAGGCAGGATGGACAAGTTTTATCAGAGCCTTTATCAGTCGAACAGCAATTTAGTAGCGAGGTGTGAACAAGCATAGGCAAAATCATGTCTAGGCAATGGATTAACTTACAATTCCCAATTGTTTCCTTGTAGTTCATTCTCAATTGGTTACTTGACTCGGTTAAGTGGCTGCGGTCCTTGCCTTGCCAAAAGCTCCATTCTTTAAGTTAAAAGCGTCATGCAGATACCGCAGTTTGTCGCTATTCTTACCAATCCTTAGTTGCGTCTCCTCTAAATTTGTTGGGAACTAACTAGGTCTTAGAAATTTGGAGTTTGTGGTGAGTTGTGTTCAGTGACTAGTCTTTTTGGGTGCAACTATATAGGCTATCTTTCCTTAAGTTACAAATGAAGCGCTTGCTTATGCGTTTATGTTTCCAATTTTGCTATATATGGTACATCTGAGGCTAGGGCTTTCTAAATTTATTTGTAGAATTTGGATATGGTGCCCATTTTTCTCGACCTTAACACAATATCCTTAAATTCATGATACAGTAGCAAGTCTTTTTATTAAACTATATCCACGCATTTCCATTGCGGTTGTGATATACCCATTTTGGGATGATGCTGCAATTTGATTAACTACTTGTAAACCTTGAGCACAATATTAAGCAAAGCTTTATCTTTGGCGTGTTGACATGTCTCCATTGGGTTTTAGTCTCCAAGCAATTAATCTTAGTATTACCATATTCATTGTCTAATTGATGTCTGATTCATTTCATTTCATCAGGTTGTGGATTGCATACCCACCCTGAGTCTCCTATGACTTTATATATTGAATATAGAGTCCAACTTCATATACTTTGTACACACTTAGTCCTAGCTTTCTGATAATTGCCATTTTGAGGTTTTTGGATGCTCATGTTGTTGGATTCGAGGAAGAATGACTTGCGATTCGGAAAGCTTCTCTTGAGAGTGATATATGAGGCAATAATGGCGAGTTCTAATTCTACTTTCTTAACAAAAGTTTACTTCTTGTTTTCAATCAATTTTAGAGCTAATGTCTTGTGGTGGATCTGAAGCATTGCTAGTTCAACATTACTTTCATGTGTATTGAGATAAAATTACTCATTGTGGAGGCAAAGGTACCCATGGCTACCCCAATTATAAGATCAATATCCCGAGATTTAGGGCCCAGGCGATTGAGGAGGAAGAGCACATTTTGTTTGTAAGGTTCTTATTTCTTGTCAATCCTTGTCACAATCATGTAGCTTTGTATGGTTTGCATCTTTGGATATGATCTTCTTAATACTCGCCCCACATATATTAAGTTGGACATAACAAATGCAGCACAGAAATTTTGGAATAATTAATCCCATTATTGTTTTTTAATGGAGTGTGGCTTGAGACCCAGAAGCCCATACAGTTTTTGTCACATGGCATTAATCATTTTATATAGCATAGGCATAGGATTCGATAATGTTTATAAAAGGAAGGATGCATTTGGTAAGCTCTAGAAGGAATATGAGAGTAGTTCTTCCAACAAATTGTGTCTTTTTTTGCGTTCAAAATTAAGGATATTATTGTTAAGAAGAAAGGGTTTCAATGTGATAGATGTGCCTTGCTTTGCTTTTTAAGCGTCTAGGTGTTGATATTTTGTGTGCTTTGCATGTGATTAGCATTTTAATTATCTTTTTCTATAGATAAGGCACTTATTTTATAAGCATCTGGTGTGACATTTTTTGTGCCTTGCATATGATTAGCATCTTAATTATCTTTTTTTTTTTTTTTTTTTTTTTGGGTTTGCCAACTTGAGGACTAGTCTACGGCCTTTTTGTTTGCTTGAGTTGTTGAGTTAGCTCTTGGTGCCTTTTCCCCTTAAGTTCCTTTTTAGATTTGCGGTTTTAGCATACTATTGGAGTTCTTGATTGCGTTTATTTAAGGTTTGCATGTTATTTCAGCTTGACCTTCGACTTTCACGAAACACTGCGAATTTGGCATATGAGCTTTCTAGGGTTTCTTCTCTATTTTTGGACCTTTGTCTCATGCTAAAGTTTCATGTCTTTGAAAGGAGAAAAACTTGAGGTATTGAGTAGGCGTAGTGATCTTGGCGTTTGAGGGTGAGGTGAGGTAGTGCGAGTGTTGGGGATTCGGTTCTAGAGAAGGTAGTTATTGGCATTTATGAATAGTCTTGGTTTGACTTATGCGATATTTTTTTTTAAATTTGAGATTTTTTCTAACTTGGTGGTTTGGATTTGTTGTTTAATTTGCCAACTATGTATCTTGATTGGCGTTAGTTGGTTAGGTTTGTGGGTAGATTGCATGTTGCATTTGTAGTGCATCTTTGAAGGGTTTTTTGTTATTGGACAAGGGAGGCTTAAGATTACTATATCTTGTGAATTAGTGGTTGAAGATATGGAGGATTGATTTAGGTCATGTCTTGCTTATTCCATAGGTAGGTTTAGTAGTCTTGTGGCATGGGGCCATACGATGGTACATAAGTGTAAGGATAGTATGAGGTTAGGTTTGCTATTGATACCATCGGCATTCCTTTGAGCTTTGTGATTGAAGTGCTTTTGATTTAGGTGATGTCTTGCTTGTTGTTCCATAGGTAAGGTTTAGTCTTGTGGCATGGCATTGTATATTTGGGCACAATGGTATAGGTGTGGGATAGTATGAGGTTAGGTTTCTTTATTGATACCATAAATGCGTTCCTTTGAGCTTTGTGATTGAAGTGCACGCAAATTGTGCCTCTCCTATTTTAAGTTTAAAGCTTATCTGCTCTCTTGTATCTTATCCATACAACTTTCTTCCTCTTGGTTTGTATATTCTTCATGTGTCTCTTTGTTTTATCTCTCCTCCTTTTAAATTAGGTTTAGACTTTGCTTGGATGTGTTGGCTCTTATTTGAAGGCTTAAGGTTGACTTGGTTCACGTTGGATAGATGTGCTTCCCTAGGATTTTTGTATTATTTGGCTCTCCTATTCTTTGTGTTTTCATGTCTTTTCCTTGGAGTTAGTAATTTAGATGCAATAGAATTTTGGTTATGTTGGATAGTTGTACTTCCACTAGGACACGTATTATTTGGCTCCTATTCTTTTTGTGTTTTCATGTCTTTCCTTGTAGTTAATAATTTAGATGCAATAGAGTTTGTAGGGAGTTGAGTGCTTGCCTAAATTGAATTTTGCATGTTGGACAAGTATTTCCTTCATTTCTCTCGGTGTAGTTTAGCTCTTATGCATCTCTTGCTCATAATCTCTACTGCTTCCCTTGCTTTAAGTGTGGCATGGGACCTTTACTTTTTTCTTGCAGGTGTGGCATGATTCTTTACTTCCTCTTACGTGTCATTTACTTATATGTCTTGATTGGCTCTTGATCTTGGAACCAATTCTTATTATGCGTTACAGCGTTGTTTAGATTTGGTGGGTAGGTTCTTTCCTTTACTTGCCTCTTTTTCGGCCGTTGTTGGGTTATGATTGGTTTACTGTAGATGCGGCTAGACTCTAGAAGTATGATTTATACGCATTTTAAGATAGCTTGAGATAAATCAGCTAACCAGACTAGTTGAAAAGATCCTATAGTATATATATCCATCTTGTCATACGTTCATCCTTATCCAACCGTCTAATAGCCTCTCCCTTTGGTGATTGTCCCACCCACCCCCCTTTCCATATACTGACCTTACATAGAAACATGCTCTTTTTATTGTTTCCTATATAGATGTATCGCATAGATCAGCCCAGGGGCAATCATTTTGGAGAATGTTTTGCTCAATTGTTATGATGGTCCATGTATAAATTTGGGGGTTATGGACCTCATGTGTCATTTTGAGAATGGTGTTTGTGTGATTTTGGCATGGTGGTCCTTACGAGGATATAATTGTGGCCTTAAGTGACAAGTAATGGTGATGTGACTTGGTGTGGTGGCCTAAATTGCCAGAATATCTTGGCTTTTGTGCCAAGAATGGGTCCAGGTTATCTTTATTTTTTCTTTTGCAGGTTTCCTCGAGGATGAATTTGGACTAAGTGCACGGTTCATTGAGATTCATTATAGTTCTAGCGTTAAGGCTTTCCTTTGGGAATACTTGGCTTGTTGGGGTCATTAGGTAGACATTAGCAATGAGGCACCTGTCGCTTTCGTTTCAAAACTTATTCGAGTTTACAAATGCTTGAATTTTGGTATTTATGTTTGCCCAAAAGGCGGCTTATCAGCCGCGGTTGTTGGGTTATGATTGGATACTACATGGTGCAACTAGACTCTAGAAACATGTAAGTAAGCGTCTTCTATAGTAATGTTGCTTCAGGATCGCTTGATGCAGCGTTCTTGGAAGCTCTTTGAGATGTCTATTGGCGTCTAGTTTACCATTTTTTAAATTGCAGCACCGGCCTTTTTCCAGAGGTCCAAATGTTTGAGCCCATAGAATAGTAACCAGATAAAAGTGAGGAGGTGGTGCATGGAGATTGCCCCAAGCACCATACCACATATCAAGGGAGGCAGCGGGAAGGACCACTCTGCCTCTTCTTGAGGACCGGTGGGGAGTGGACGACTTTGTGAAACAGGATGGGATTATGGTAGCCATGTGGGAGAGTGCGAAGAATAATGTCGCGAGGATGCCATAATGTAGCGTTGAGGACACCGGGAGTTCTGATTTGTGGAGTACATCGCCGATGGCGAACTCGGCGATCCATCATGACGCCGTAACCAGAACAAGCCGACTAGTAGCAAGGTGTACCAACTAGTGCAAGGGCTCACGGATGGATTACGCCATCATACTTGTATGCCTCTACGGTATTGAGTGAAAGCAAAGATCTCCTCGTGGAGAAGCCCGACAAGTGTAGAAAGGGATTATGTGAGATAAAAACCTCCTTCTTGTGCCTTAAAAGGCTACTAAAGACAACAAGCTACCCTGCAGCGTATGGATACACAAATTGGTTCGTGCTGCTTTGCTAAGAAAGGAGTGTTGTTCCATTAGCTTGATTCCCAGTGAACCATGCGCACAAAAGATCAATTATGACACCTTTCGAAACTAATCCAATCTTATTTGATTTATGTAGATCCTATTATTGCTCGAAAATGCTCATACCTCCTATGAGTACCTCCCCCTCTGAGAAGAGATTCAATCTGGAAAGAAGGCCAGCACATTTCAAGATTAACCTTGACTAAATGTAGATGATAAGGACGACCTTCTACATCATCTACACCTACACTCATCAGGGTGTCCAAAATTTGCCCTTCAAGCTGCAATAAGCGCCACTTGGCTATACGAAACTTCGTATGCACGAGGAACTCAAGTTCAACCACTTGAGGAAAGAAACTTTGCCGAACAAAACTGACCTGGCTTCGAGGAGTTGAAAATTTTATCCAATGGGAGTGAATTGGTTCTAAAGTGAGTATCTTGGCTGCGAAGGCTGACTCCGGCTCTATTAATACCGGATATCGTTCAAAGCGACCATGTACAAACTCTAATAAGGAGCTTTAAGAAGTGCCCTCTGAGGAGGAGTTCTAACCCGTGGGATGAGGCTCCTGATCCATCAACTGGTAAGTGCTGTACTGCTAGAAGCGTGGCGTGATCTTGAGGCATTACCTAGATGTCACGAAATCCATGGCTACTTGAGTTTATAGGTTGATTAAAGAGTTGTAAATGTAATCGTCTCCATGTATGTAATATATTGCCACATGTATATGAAATGTCTAAAGTTTAGGGAGGTCGGTCACGAATAATGGAATGTGTAGAGTAGAATAAAAATAGGTAGGCGATGGAGTTCATGAGTATTATTGATTGCATAGAGTTAGGGATATTATTAGAGTGCTTATAATAGTTTAGGGTTTTATGGAAGATAAAATCAATTCACTTTATCAACATAAACATGAATTAGAATGTAATTGGAAAATTGGGAATAGTGAAAGCAGTGGAATGGAGACGTTAGCGAAGATTGCGGTTGTATTTGATGGATGTTGGATCATATTCTTGCAAAGAAACCACAATATACAATGTGTTGATCACGAAGATATCATGCCGTGGAATCAAAGGAAATTAAAAAGGGTTATCGTTATAGTTCAAGATTATATAAGATGTCGAGCAATAATAATTAAGTGTAACAAAACCATAGACACATGTCTTGGCGGCGTGTGTGTAGAAATCCATCCATCATGTGGTTTTAGGGTTGATGATTGTTTGATTTGTTAATGACGGCTATTTTTTCCAAGAGTAGCAAGTCCTTGCTAAAGCCTTAAGGCAGATGCAACATTAAATGTCTATTATTCATTGGACTTGTATGTACAAAAGGTTTAAAATTAAGGCGTTATGTATCTCACAGTAAATAATACCATAGAATGTAAGGTGACCTGGCGCATGGCGAAAGGCAAGCAGTCATGATCAAACCCTATAATTTATTTTGAAAGGAAAGTTTAATAATTTTTCAGAGTTAATCATGTATGTGTTTGAAAGTGAAACAGTTATTCCCTTTCTATTCGAAGCTGTGGTAGAACAAACTTAGGTTCATAAGGATTCAAGAGAATTTGTCACTCTGAGATTCTTGTTTCATGGGTGTTTAAAAGTGACTTCGCGTTATATATTTAGCAGAAAGAATGTTGGCAAAATCTTGGTTTTAGAGACATTTACCGCGGTTTGAAGCAACTCAGCCTATAAAGAACTCAAAAGGTAATTCTTGCACAAGCATAACCACATAACCATGAAATGCCTCTTGCATTTAACATCGGAGAGAAAACAATATTGAAGATCACGGACTATGATAGAAGCAAAAAGCAGAGTTGGTCATGATATCTGCGAAGGTCAAGGCCATAAAATGCTTATTGCAGCTAATAGAGGCTAGTCCATGAAATGCAAGATTATGCGTGCAACTTCAATGATTGTGTTATTGCTTCTAAAAAGGAAAGGGTTTCTGTTTTCTGAGAATCTGAATCTAAATAAAAAGAAAAGACAATCTTTGTTCTCCAAAATTATGAGATAGAGAGCCCTAAGCATTATGTAACATCACCTTGCTGTTATCCTCTACTATATAAAAAGAAAGCAGGATGGATATCCTAAATGCAGTGAGACAGAATCTGACCATACATCTAAAGAATTGTAAGAAGAAGAATGATATGTGAGTAATTTTAGAAGATGAATGTTGACAAAGGTAGAAGCTTGATTAACAAACTGCATAGCCGGAATAAAGACCCAACCCGCCACGGGAGGTTGATACATTCTAAATGTTCTATACATTTCTTGAAAAAGGTACTTACTGTATAAGGGTTGCCACAAATATAGAACTGGATCAAATTTGCTTAGCGTGCTTAACACAAATAAAAATTTAGCCGAGTTTTACAGAAGCCCTCGGTTGTCCCAAAGGAGATGCAAAATGTGAAGATAAAAACATCTTGATCCCGATAGACTTCCACAATACACAGAGGAGTTTAGAGTTCTAGGCATTGCATCATGCCATCACCATGAAACTCCATCATAAAAGCGTACCCTCTTTGCCTTACGGTTGTAGGCCATGCATTTTGAGATCATAATAGCCTCTATTTTGGAGACATAGAAATGATGAATTGCTCACCATACAGCATATAGACAAAATGGATTAAATTTGTGTTGAAAATCATTGAGATCTAATTACGGTTGAAGAAAATTAATGTTGCCTTCTATGCTCTTGCAAATTAAAGCAAGATAACATTTAGGGGAAACCGACTTTGTTGAGTATGTGAGTGTCCCTAAATGACTAAAAGGCTGGAACAACACGGAGGAACCTACTGTGAGGCTTGTTGTTAGTAAAAAAAGGAATGGCTGACCCAAGATCACGGAGAGGGTGGTGTTAGATCTAAGAAGAAGGATGATTAAACTGAAAGATCTTTAACCTTTATTATAAGCTGCATTAGCCGATGTGTACCAAAATCACGAGTGTATCCTATATAGGCTATATATTTTACATGAAAATGTGGACTCTTGTAGATACATGCCTTGGTAGCTAGGGTTATGCAAATTAGAGGCATTTCGAGGCATAGGAAAAATGGCCATCAAAAGAACGAATTAGATATCCGATAGGCTAGATTATATTTTTCTAAAATATTAGATTATGAGATGTCGGAACCGGCCACCATCATTTTATACATTTCTTTGTATCCATTGATTACGGATGTATTATCAACTTAAGCCCATTCATCCAATGATCATTGGGGTTAAAAATATGCAAGTATGAAGCCTTATAGTTGTTTCATCGATCTTATCCAACAACCACTGGTAACTTGATACTATGGACATCCAACTTACCCATGCAAATAACATTACAGTGTCTTATTAATAAGAGTTGATTTGATGCAACAAAAGGTGCAAAAGCTGGGTCACATGATTTGGTTTTATGTGGCCCATTTCTGAAGCAGTTCCAAAGGGTGCTTTCTGCACACACAAATGCAAAGAAGTCGAGGAAAATGAAGAGAGTAAGATCATGATGAAAGAAGCGTAAATGATACACTTGTGGGAGTGACAAATAACAATAAAGATTATGGCCATGGAGAGTCTTAAGCCAACTTCATAATTATATATTTAAAGAATAATACGGCACAATCTTGGTCTAAAGCGTTGAAGCAGGTTTGAAGCAACTCAAAAAGCAATTCTTGGACCAAGCATATGTAGAAAATGTTTATAAGTAATTCTTAGAATAATGATAGAAACAAAAGCAGGGGAAGTTGGTATGTTGATATATAGAGTTAAGGCCATAAAATGCTACTTTATGACTAATGATAGTCATAAAATAACCATATTGAGTATGGAATTTTAAAACATAATAGAGCTAGTCTATGAAATCTGAGAATAGGCATGAGAATAGGCATGTCGGCTTGAGATCATTTGTGTTGTGCTTCTAGAAAAGGAAGTGTTTACAAATGTTGCATTCTGAGAACATAAATTCAAATAAAAAGCGATCTTTGTTCTCCAAATTGTAGCGAGAAGGGATGCTCACAAACATATAACATCCTCTAAAGAGAGCAATTAGAAATTGGAAGCGAGAAATTAGAAATGAGAACTTGCCTTTGTTATCCCTCTGAGTATAATTCTGAAGCCATTAAAGTATTTGAAGCATCAAACAACATATCCGCGATGGTGGATTTTCTTTCACCATTTTGAAGGGAAATCTTGTAAAGAAAACAAAATGCATATCCTAGTGCAGTAAGAACAAATCTGACATCTTAGGAAAAAGTAGCCCATATCGAGGAAAGCGAGGAAATGTGAAAATTCGTGTGAAGCGATGCGGATCTGAGGTTGCAGCAATAATAATCCAGCTTTTTTACAACACGAAGAACATTATTGGCGGTATATTAGCTCACCCCTTTTCAAGCTCCACGAGGGGTTAGTTTGTAGTTAAAATGAGCGTTAAAACTTAATCAACTACCTTATCCATTTCAAGATTCAGTTTCAACATCATCTAACATATAAAAACATGAAAACACATATCTGGAAATAGGATCAGCATCTGATTCAAAAAGCGGGATAGTAAGAAACGGAATCTGGGAAAGCCAAAGAAAATCCCATCTGATAAGGAAAAGCAGGGGCATTCTTGGGCTTGATGTAAATTGGCCACATACAATTTGTTTGGATCTGGTCCGAAATACTACAGCGGAATAAAGGTCTAGAGTGCGAGAAAACATCAATGAACAATGGGAATCACTGTGAATGCGGCTTAGAAGATTATGCGGTGTGTATAGAGAGAAGTGTTGTGCGACTAAAGGCTAGCACTCTGAATAAAGAATATAAAGTATTCATTGGATCGCGATGTCCGGATGTTTCACAGGTATCTAAATTAACTTGCAAACATAATCCATTGGAAGCGGAGCTAATCTAGAACTTCTTGAAACCTTTGCTTGGAAGGATCATACGTTTTGTGGCAAAATGAAGATCTATGTTAGAAAATGGAGAAACCCTGCGTCTCAAAAGTTTGCTTACTGAGGCTTCTTTTGTTTCGCAGTAATGAAGACATATTCTGTAGAAATGGAGAACTCCATTGGCGTTAAGAGGAAGATAGAAGCATGAAACGACTATTGGATGCATACACAAAAAAAAAGGGAACAACAAAAGTGTCACAATGTAGCTTCTACCTTGCACATGCCTTTTAGGTTCGAAGAAGAGATGAAAATAATGCTCCTCTGGCTGCGGCCCAACCGAAGCGTGCTAACGACAAAATTTTCTTAAAAGTTGCTACCTTCAATGAACACTTCACAAATGATCTCTTTGTTTTCCAAAAGCCAAAATCTTTGAGAAATAACCGATCCTATGGTTACTTCTTTGCATCCGCGTTTAGCCATTCAGCGTTTCAAGCTATGCTCACCCCTCGCCCGCCGGACACCACGACCCACATCAGCGGTACTTAAAATGGTAGGCGGTGAAATTGCATCGAGATGTTCCCCATTGAAGGCGGCGTGGATTTCAAATGTCGGGCATTCAATGGCGACGGCCCGGATCTGCATGAGGGGTATAAAGAGGAAAGGCTTGGCATGCGGCGTAAGATCGGTATTCAGCAGCACGGAACCCAACATGCTCCCAAAATAAAAGAAGATATGCACATTATTGTGAGGTTTTTCATTTACTAAAATAGTTTGTTTCACGGATAATAACTTGAGTGAGACACGAGGATCTTCAAAACAAAATTTTTACATTATTTAAACCCGCAGTATATTCTTTCGGATCCTGCAACTGCAATGATGGGGAGCATCGAACAACGGATGGAATTTCGCGAGAAGTTTCGTAAAGAAGAACCGCGGATGCGAGATAAGAGCACATCAAGCGGGGAATATATTATTATCTATTCAATCTAGCGACATAATTACCCGGACTTCAGGTGTCACGAGAGAGCCACTTGTGGAGAAGCCCCAACCGGCTTAAATGTCGGCCTAAAGACTTTAGTGCCCTCCGCCCGAGTCCGGTATACGGTGACATAATCTGGCATCTGAATGAATCACGGGGACCAAAATGAATATGGAATCACGAATCACGTGAAATCGCATCACCCGGAGGAATAGGGAATATTCTCTTAGAGATATTCCATAAAATATCATATTGTACTTGATCTTGCTCGGCTTAATCTCTATTTTTTAAATATGAAAGCGCCAATTCTTATTGCAATAATAACAACATTAGGGGCGATCCAGCGACTTACTAACTTAGTTAGTACCAGCGATTCAAAAAAGGAACATCGAACCAAAATTTGAACATCGATGCTAAGACCACCAAAAGAGATTTATGGGCGAAACAAGCGGGATCAAACCTTAGAAGGCTGATCCGTTTAAAAAACATCTACATATAAATAAAATGCGATATTGATTTTCTTGTATGGAAATTGCTTTGAAATTTGTCATTCGAAAGGAAAGTACTTGGTCGAAACTTTGTTATGAAGTGGCTGACAAATCTAAAGTAGGAAATAAATGCAATGGTAATGGAGTAGTATTCGCGAAAGTCTAGTAATACATTGTTGTGCGAAGAACTATTTTTTGAAAAGGGCTCTTTAATTTTGATAAAGATCTCTTCATGTCATTACAAGAATAACTAGAAATGGGCCAGCGTTCTTGTATAGCTAAAACTGTAAATGGCTGGAGCAAATTGTTTGATGAATTCATATTAGCAAATCACACAATTAGCATTTGGCCACATTTCCACTCCCTTTCTTTTCCTTTTTTCACCATTAGCGTTTTGATGCTCTTTTTTTCCCTCCTTCACTTCACCGATTTTTTTTTATTTACCTTTTTTTCCACTTTCTTCCATTTCATGCCATTTTCCTTCTCTCTCATTTTTTATTCTTTCCTTCATTTTTCATTTTTTTGTTTTGATCGTTTTCTCGAATTTCACCGTTTGCCGCTCTTTTTATTTTTCATCCTTTCTCCCACTCCTTTTCCTTTTTCCTTTTTACTTGCCTTTTCATTCTTATTCCACCTTTTCCTTTTTTTCTTTTTTATTTTCTCTTCTTTATTGTTCCCCTCCCCTTCCTCCCTTCTATTTTACCCTTATTTTCCTTCATTCCCTTTTCTTCTCTCCCCATTTCCTTCCCTTTTCCTCTTATCTTTTACCCTTTTCCTTTTCTCGCTCCCCTCTCCTCTCCTCCCCATTCCTTTGCTTTGCTTCCTTTCCCTTCCCTTTCCTTCAATGGCTTTTCCCTTCCCTTTTCCTCCTTTCCCGGCCTTTTTCTCTTCCTTCTTCAGGTACAATTCTTCCCTCCCATATCCCCTCCCTTTTTACCGTTTTCCTTTTCTCTTCCCTTTTCCCATATCCCTTTTCCCACACCCTTTTTCTTCTCCCTTTTTTCGGTGCCCTTTTGCCCTTCCCTTTATTTTAGATTGCCTTTTCTTTTCCTTTCATCCTCTTTTGTTTCTTTTCCCTTCGTTTTTTTCCATACCTTCCCTTTTTCTCTTTCCTCACACTTTCCCCTTTTTTTTTCCCTTCCTTTTCCCCTTCCTTCTTCGGTTTTCTCTATGCCCTTTTTCCTTCCTTCCTGCAGCTTTCCCCTCTCTTTTTCTTTTTTTCTTTTCCTTTCTCTTCTCCCTTCCTTTTTTTTCTTGTGTCCTTTTTCCTTCCTTTTCTCCCTTTCCCACATTTTCCTCCTCTCCTCCCAGTGATTGTCCTTTTCCTCCTCCTCCTCCCCCTTTCTCTTCTCTCTACCCTTTCCTCTTCCTCTTTTTTCATCTGCTTTATTCTTGTCCTTACCTTTCTTTTTTCCCTTCCTTTCCCCTTCCTTCTTCCCAATTTTCTCTATGCCTTTTCACTTCCCTTCCCACAGCTTCTCCCTCTCTTTTCTTTTTCCTTTTCCTTTCTCTCCTCCCTCCCTTTTTCTCTTCCCTTTTCTTGTGTCTTTTCTCCTTTTCTCCTTTCCCCACATTTTCCTCTTCTCCACCCAGTCTTTTCCTCCCTCCTTCTCCCCTTTCCCTTCTCTCTGCCCTTTTCCTCCTCCCCTTTTTTCAGTATATTTTACTCTTGTCCTCCACCTTTCCCTCTTCTCTTTTTAAGTAGTGCCCTTTTTCCTTTCTTTTCCTTTCTTTTTTTTGTGCTTTTTTTTCCCTTTATTTTTCCCTTTTTCCTTCTTTTTCTTCTTTTTACTGTGCCTTTTGCCTTTCACTTTGCCCTTTTCTCCTCCTCTTTTTGCTTTTCCCGCTTTCGCAAGCATGGCCAATCCAATGATGGGATGTCGTCGCGAAAAATCTCATTCTTGAATCTGTTAGAGATGATCTGACCATACAAATTGGGGTTTGATTCTTGACATGCAGCTAAAACTTTATAATACTCAGGTGGTAATTACACAAGACCGACAAAATCGAGGGCATGGATTAAGCGGGATGCTTGTCATAATACTCAACATGGGTTTCTCAACTCACGGATTTGAAGTTTTTCTATGTACCTTATTTGTTTCCTTGTCTTGAAGCCGGTCTTAGATCCAGAAGCGATAACCGCACCAAATAATTGTTTTGGATCAAGATCCTTATCTTATGTGAGCCATAGTCATAGATCCGGCCTCCTTGAGAGCGTGTCTGGTGACTCTATAATTTTGGTGGGTACCTTTGAAAGAGCAAAGCCAAGCCTCAGAGGCCAACTAGCAACATGTTGCATTCTGAGGAGAGATCAATAGGTATTTACCAAGTGTGAAATTATTGATCTTTATGGGCAATAATAAAATGAATCCTCTTTCTTACTATATGAGGAGTCTGACATGGATAGAAACTGACACTAGGCATCGACAACTTATGAAACAATATTCCTGGCCTTCTTGACATTTAAAAGGCATCTACTACTCCAAATAATTGTTTTGGGTCGAGTTCCTTTTTATAATCGGGGAATGTCTCAGATCTTCCTATTTGGAGGTTTGGTTGGCTTTCCTGAGTGCTTTCAATTTCACCTTCCATCTTTGTTTCTCATAGATTTATCTTGATATTTCAAATTGCTTCCCATTTTTGTTAAGTAGGAATTTCACGCCATATGGTAGCCCAAATTACGACCATGTACATTGTGCATGCCCTCTTAATGTTTGTCCTTAGTCTTGTCGCGGTCCATGGCCAACATCGATTTATGATCGAAGGCTGTTCTTGGTAGGTGGCCTTTGATCTTTGTTTTTGAGCGAAATATGGCTTCGTCAGACTTAAAACAACTGCGATGTCGCTGTGATCGGACCAATCGGTAGTTAACAAGATGTGGGATTCCTTTTTTCCTTTTTTGGGTTATAATAAGTTTCCTCTCTAGCGGTGATACCTTACGAAGGAGCTAAAGTATGAGATGAATGGAAGACGCGGAATGGAACACGGCTTCGTCGGCCTGCAATGAGATCGGCCAGGTCGAAAAAAGGGAAAAATTCCCTCCCTTCGCGTTTAGAGTTTTCACTTCTGGAAGCTTATCACGGTAGTAATGCGGCCCGTATTCCACGGAATCTGGTATTGTTTCAACATTTCCTTCACCGGTATTCATTTTGGAATCTGGTTTTTAAATTTAGCGTGGTATTCTAAAGGAGAATCTGGTATCTGTTCCATGGTCCGGTAGGGTACATCGATCCTGTCGGCTTGGAAGGTAAGCTGTTACTTTTTAGAAGCGGATGTGATCCTAATAAACTTATTTATTGCGAGGATTTTTCGAGGGTAGCCCTCGACCTCGAAGGTCGAAGAACTCAAAGGCAGCGGTTTATTCATGCGACCGAATCATGGCGAGAAGTTCATGGAAGTTGTAAATAAATTAGGCGACTTACGGAAGCTATCGGATGATCATGGAGAACTACGAGAGAAAAGCCCACAAAGATTTTTCCATAAAACATTTCTCGGGTACCTTCATTGGCATGAGCAATCGCGGAGAATTATCACGGCTTATGGATGAGATCCTTTTGAGTGGGAAAAGACATGTTAAAAGTCTGATCTAGTTATCTGGCGAGGCATGATTATGTGAGGCTAGACATAAGAACCGACATTGATGCCGCGTGAGGTACTATCCTATATGGCTAGCGCTAGATAAAGTGCAATGACGCCGAGGAGCTCGTGACACAATTCCACAGCGAACTCAATGGAAGAGGGCTACTTGATATGGCGGTATGGATTTTTTGATTATATCAAGACCAGCTATAAGGATCCGCGTTAGGGAAAATCTTCCCAGCTGTTTTCACCGGAAGCTTTACTAGCTATACTCAAGCTGAAGCAAAGCGAAAGAAGAGATGAACATTGTTAGGCGGTAACAAAATCGGTGTTCTTGTCTTGGGGGCAGAGTATTGGAAAATGCCACCATGGTTTTATTGATATCAGCGGTTCGGTACTATATGGGAAGTAAAAATATACGGATCTTTTGAGTTGCAAGCATGACAAGCGCAAAGTGTATCACATGCGATCATGCTCATGAGATCGAGTCCACTTGCCCAATGCTTATCTGACCAAAGTCAAATCGAGTACATTCAGTGGCAATCCGGTACTTATGAGGAGCGAGTACAGGTTAGCAAGAAAATGATAAAGGAATTTCAATACTCGTCCAGCATGTGTGATCAATAAAGTGGCGATTAAATTATCTTACGTGCAACCCAGTTGAATGCGTCTAACTCGAGGGACCAATGCCCCAGAGGCACACCTCTACCAAATTATCCAATCACCAATTAATGAAGGAGGTGGGCCTTAACCAAAGAAAATACTTAGAATACTTCACGGAGTAAATAAAGTTTTCATGGCTATGGAAGGGATTTTTATTCTGAGGCGGGATAAAGCGTGTTATATCACATGCATGGTGAAGAAATTGGTTCGATGATAGTCTTTATTATTGGCTTCTTCATGAGGAATTTGCTTCTAGAGTTGCTGGTACAGGGAAGCGTAGCATTTCTTTGGAGTATGATGACAAGGTGCGAGGTTTTAAGATGGATTCTTGAGACCTTGGAGAAAATGGCAAAGGCCACCGTGAAGAAACGAAGAAGAGCGAAGAAGTAAGCGGGGCCTTGAGAAAACATGCGAACATCAAAATAACTTCGAGGCGGATCGGTAACATGGATGTGATCCTTGACAGTTAGATCCCGGAAGGCTTTGAGGAGGCTGCGAAACCACGAATGCTTTTAGAGAAACCGAGAAAAAAGACGGCGCATGATAAGACATTTGAAAAGCTCGAGGTCTTGAATCGAAAAGTTTGATATGGTAATGACATTAGTAAGCGGTATGATCAACAAAGCGATTAGCCGGTTTGAATCGTTAGTCCTCGAATCGAGACTTCGGTTTGAAGACCCGAGAAAATATGAAGTAACCAAGAGAGGAAATTATTGAATCGCGTCACGAATATGAATGCTGAACTCACGGGGGTATTTGGATACCGCGATTACTTTCGGGCGTGTCGCGGGGATATCGGCCAGAAATGATGGATGTAAGAAATTCCTTGATTCACGGGATATTGAAAGTGAATCTCCACGAGGACCCTTGCTTTGGTAAAAGACACATGCAGATAGAAGAATGGCCAAGGCTTGGCGTTTGCTCCGAGGAAGTCACGTAGAAAAGAGCTCAAAATTACGTGAAAGAGACTCAAGATTAGTGAAGTTTTCACAAGCTTTCTATGGATGTGAAAAATCGTATAAAGACTATCAAATTTTGTAAAAACTTACGCTCTTTTGAGGGAATCAATATTTTCTTACATCTTTTCTTTGTATAGAAGTATTGACCTTGTATTATTATCCCACTTGGTAATGCGACCCCTCGATGTATTCGCGAACTTGTGGAAAGATGCATGCATCGCGTCTTCTCGACATGTTCGATCATTGAAATGATATTAAATGTTCCCATAAAGCTTATAATGAGCTCTCATGTACCTTCTTCGTAAACATAAGCCATAGTTGCCGCGAGCAGCGGCATTACGCAGCTTTGAATGTTTTGTGTTCCAACACGATGAAAGCGACCCCATAAGTGCTTTTCAGGTGGATAAAAATAATCTTGACAAAAGCGTATATAGTCATTGGAAATTGCTTAACAATAACAACTTTTCCATTCTAGGGCCTCTGCATTTATTTAGTCTCGATCGAGAAAATCAGAATTTCTCCTAATTAAGAAATCATGCTTAAAGAACAAAAATTTCTTTGCTTTTAGACCACATATTGCGTCGAGGGGTACAATATATATTTTTTTGTTTTGATTTCCACCTTTTTGGTTTTTCTGGGCTGGCATACTTTAGCTCACCATCTTGAACGCACAAAATTCTTTCTTGAAGATCCACACGTAAATGGACAAAGCGCCATTAGTTTAGTGTTGCATGGCGTAGAGAATTGTTACCGCAGGTCATCCTAAATGCATGGTGACTAGTCCGCGGTATAAGTTATCGTGCGGGGCGATATCACAGGCGGTATAAATTTATCACGAGTGACGGTATAAATTTATCGTGCGGTATTTTGTATAAATTTATCTGCAGAAGTGACGAGCGGTATAAATTTATCTGCGTGACGACACGGTATAAATTTATCTGCGTCTTGGCGTATATAAATTGCCTCTGCGTGGCACGGAGCGCGGTATAAATTATAAAGATGTCGAACATAACCATGCTAAACATACTACAAAGGCGGAAAGAAAGCATTTGCCTTGGTGCATCTCGGCGGTGAAAGTAGTTATCGTGTTTCTTTGCCATAATGGGCTTCTTATCCGAGTCATAAAATTTGGCTGACACTCTGTCACCACGGGCTTCGAAGCTCCTGCGGCTTGTTCTTTGCTTTTAAAATCCTCTCCATGCACTTGCTTGGTCCCACGTACTCCACGGTGCATGAAGCGGATCTTGTCTATTAAACTCATTTTTAATGAAATTACATTGTAGGAGATTATGACTCCGGCAATGACTTTGCTTCTTCATCATTACACCCGCATTATATAAGCACCGCGCTCTTCCATACATTCGACTTTTCTTCCTTTCTTTAGTTTCTTGCTTGCCTTGTAACTATGTGTGCCTCCAAGAGCGTAGTAGGTGAAATCTTAGTCGGTATATCTTTTTTAGTTGGTTCCCTTTGAACTCCACATCCCACCATAACAGCTAGTGGCGACACACCATGGGCATGAGGATTCCCTTCTCATTCTTTGTTTGATTAGCCACATGTCTGCGGCGTCGTTCGGGACGCAGCACTCGACCCCATCTTCATTTTTAGGTGGCCTCTTAATAGTGCTCAATGTCAAAGAAATAGTTTGTAAGCGGTTTGGTATCATTAACCAGCGAATAGCGACTTGCTCTGCGGGCTTCTGGCTAATACGCTCCGGGGAGCCTTCGAAGAGCCTGGCGGCTCCTCTATAGTCGAGGACTTGTGGTTCTAAGATCTTTTTTGGTGGAGGCATTGTCCTGCATTGCAGTCTTGACTCTCTTGCTCCTCCCTTTGTTACCATTGGGAACCTCCTCTTCCTCTTCCTCTTCTTCTTCTACTTCCTCGTCCTTCTCTTCCTCTTAGTTAGGAATGGGGTACCATAGACCCTTCCAGGCAACCTTTTTGTTCTAGCGCTCTTTGACATTAAAATGTCTCTTTATATCTGTAATCGAAGGGTTAAGTTAGGAGAATGGTGATTATAGAATTCCCATCGTGTTAAAGCCACCAAGAATAACTTACATAGCCGCCCTTGTAATTTTGGATATGTAGTCATGCGTCTTTGGGTTTGCACATGCTTGATACAAGCATTTTACTATTAGAACATAGAAGACTTCCCCTTTGTCATGCATGCTTCATTAAAATTTCATCGTTGTCTGTAGCAACAAGGTTTACACAACCGCCCGATGTGTAATATCATCGGACTTGTACTTGCCCTTCTGACGGATTACACAAGAATGCAATTTGCCTCGATTGGTTTGCTCTCTCTTGTACGTGGGGCGTACCACGTCTGGTCTTTTAGTTAGGTATGTACGTGGCTCTATTGGGTGCAGCTAGCGATGATTAGCCTACATTGTACAAACTTGATCACGGGGGTAGAGCGATAAAAACCCATTTTACATAAAGAAGCGAGAACCTTTTGACTTTTGAAACACAAAAGCAGTAAAAGCAATTTGAGAAAGACATAAAATCCACACTAAATTAACACTTTATTTATTGTCATTTAAGCAAAAACAAACAATATTACTAAAATATTAAGGTTAGGACCATCCTTTAAGCACTAGACACCAAGACTTCAGAAATGGTTTTGGAGCGGTATAAATTTATCGCCCGAAACCTGGCGGTATAAATTTATCTGGATTCTCTACCCGTCGATATAAATTTATCTTTGTAAAGTGTTACGGAACTGAGTATAAATTTATGTCGCTCGGGCTTTCAGAGGCATTATAAATTTATCTAGATCGAGCCAGGTATAAATTTATCGCGTGAAACTACCTCTATGATTAAAACAAAGAAGCTAGAGCGATGCGGATGGTAGACTTGCATTGGCCATGGCGGTATGGTTCGTATGAAGCGTTCAAAGAGCAAATTATATAAAGCCGCCGCCTTGTCGACTTCAGAGCTGCGTATATAGAAATAGGGTGGCCGGGCTTAGTACCTCACGCTGGTATCGTTCATTATGGCGCTTCTCCATAAAGTTTTCAATACAAATTAATGTCGTGAGTTTAGTATAAATTTATCTAGTTTTACCGTTTCTATGTTGCCCTCCTCTGTATAAATTTATACCATCTCTGTATAAATTTATGTGGTCACAGATCTTAAGTTTCCTTCCACTGTATAAATTTATACCATCTGCGTATTAAATTCATGCAGAGTACGTTATACGTGGTATAAATTTATGCGGTGTGGTATTAACTTTCGGTAGCTCGAGAGAAAATGCGAGCCTCAACTCTTTGTTAGGGCTTCCTCACCGCAATGACTTTCACACCTCCTCCATGAGACGCAGGGAAGTAGCCACCAATATTCTACCTCAGACATTCAAACCCCGACTCTGTTGAGTTTACTCCGGCCACGACCACCTCGGCTTCCACCACCCAGTTCAATTTACTCCACCACCACATCACGAGCGTCGTTTGCCCCACCGATCGCGTTTGCTCCACCAGGTGAATCGGACTACCTTCTCGGTTCATTTTAGTCGTCGCCGCATAGTCCCATAGTAGAGCTCCTCCCTTTGAGGAGGCAAATCCATCAACTCCATCCATTTAAGCTAGTGGTACTATGAAATTAGGGCGATCGGTATGCCTTAACTCGTGAATTTCTCTGACACTTCAAAGGTAGTCAATTCGTCACCAACCTCGATTACTTTTTTCCCGAGGAGAGGAGGCTTTTCCAGGACTTGCCACACCAAACCTCGGCATCTACTAGTACACCTCTGTTGACCTCTCGGGCGAAGAAGCACCTCATGTTGATCTCTCGGACGAGGACCACCAAAGCCACCAAGACTCTATGTTGAATTCAAAGCTCTGCAAGTAAGTCTTAAAGCGAAACTTACCGCGAGAAGCATGTACAACCCAAAGAAGAAAGAAACTCATAGATGAGGCTCGCAGAGACAGCACATAATGCTTGTTCTCAGCGTTGTTTGCCAAAAAGATTGGACTAAAGGAATTGATTTGATTCATTGATAATTCTGATTCAATATTTCTACGCTAGACCAAAGGGGCTACCAGCCTTCAATATTATTAAGAGCCCGAGGATTATGGTAGAGAAGTTTACTTACCGCGGTGAGTGGCCACCGAATGTCCAAGCGACTAAATTGATACATGTCTTAGAGCCGCGACTTTACGCTGAAGAAACGACAAGAATCGGGCATTAATAATCGCACTCGGGGAGAATATCGAGTTCATGCCCTTCAATGTGTTTCTTGGATGGAAGGTTTTCTTTAAAGTCTTCGCGAGAAACTCCCACTAGCATTACATGTACCGCGGGTAACCTTCCGCGAAGCATTGAAGTCTATGATAATTATAAGGACATGTGTGTTGAAATTTTGGAGAACACCATATGCGCTATCTGCTGTGTGCTCACGGAAAAAGAGTTTTCTCGTGTCCATTCCTAGAAGCATAGGATGTAAATGCGTGCTACATGCTCGAATTAAAGCTGGAGACAAAATGCAAGACACTTCACGCTAAAGTAAGCTTCAAAGCGTGTTCTTGCCTAGTTCTACTTAAAAGTAGGTTCTTTCCTAAACATATTTTCATTTTAGGATGCATTGAAGGGCCGGAACAAGCACATAGAACAACGATCTTTGGAAAGGGAGAAAATTGACCAAAACATAGGAAGAAAGCTGGAGCAACCCGCTCAACTACGCTGTCGGTTGTTATTGATGGAATGGACGAAGACCACACCCTACACATTTGTCAATGTGCCTAAGGATCTTCTTGAAGATTTCATATGCATGTTATTTGGTGCTATGGTATTTGTGGAACTTCCTCTTGCAAGGCATTTTTTGAATTATCAAACATTCATGCTGATCCAAATCTCACTATCCTGTGTGAATAGGCTTCTTTCAATCTAGAACATACCCGCAGGTTCTATAATATTGACTAGACAACTTGACAAGGAAAATAAGAATCGGTTGTTTGCTTCTTACATTGCTATGCTAGTAGAGAAACAAATCTTAGCGAAGGTGAAAGATTGGTTTCCTGCTTGATGATCGCCACCACCACGATCAAATTGATCGGTGTTGATGGGTTCTCTAGCGTCTTGCTTTCGAGAAAAAGCTCTCGGCCTACCGGCAATGATTGAGGTTATCCAAGATTCCTGCAATCCTCGTCCGGTTTATCGAGTTATTGGAAGAAACTTATGATTTCAAAGAATGGATTTTTGAATCAAGCAGGTCACTATCAGCTGTGAACCCTTGAGAAACATTACATTTTGACATCGGATCAAAGATTTCGCCAGAAGATGGCAAGGCCATCTTACAGAAAAATATGCCACATCCTTGCGTTAAGCGGCCCGTGATATTCAATTCATTAAGCATACCATCCCGATACTAGTTCCATGCTCTCTCTGCTTGAGAATCAAATGCTCTAAAAGCTTGAAAGAAATCACAAAAAGTAAAAGGAGGGAAAAGGCGTTTGACTCAAACCAAATCATTGGATATATTGAGACAAGTATTGATCGTCTCTAACCACTTTAAGGGCCGGATGCTTTATGGTGGCCCCACCAGTTTTTTTCACCGGCAAAGTGACATGTTACGCAGCTTCATTACAAAGTCGAGAAGAGCAGTTACATTCAACTGGCCATCCCTAGGCAAGAGCTCTCCTACATTGCAAGTTGAGAATCAAAGGAGGAACAAGTAGAGATATTGGCTGCTTTCGGATGAAGATAATGAGTCATGTACAGCCCAGACATACGGCACAACAAGTTGCTTTCGAGTATCTGGCGGATTCCGGTCGGAGATTGAGGAAAGGAATGCTCGCCGTCGGTGATAATGATGAATCACGGAAGCCATTGCAGCTAGCTAAAATCTGGAGGTAACAAGAGAGGATGGAATTCAACTCAACTAAAAGTGCAACTGGATGAGCAGATGCGTCGACAACGCATTTCGTAGAAGCGCCGCGGTAGCGGTATGGCGTGCGTGTCGCGATGGCGTCGTTGAAACGGCGATGCGTCGTCGGCTTTGCAAAACGGCAGCGGATTCGCGGCCATTAATAAGCGGCGTCCGGCGTCGTAAAGCGGCGTTGAGCGTCGTTATAGAAACGTCGTTCTCGACTTTTGGCGTCGTTCATCGGCGTTCAAGCGGCGATCACGGGCCATTCGTAATGAACGTCGTAGCAGGGGCAATGTTCGCAGTGTGTTGCCCGATGCTTTTCGGTGGGAGTTATACTTTGGAGATGGTAAGCGGAGTGGGAGAAGAGAGCAAAGTCCAGTAAACAGCTAGCATCATAGATCTAAGCGAAGTAAAGGTTCTTGCATATGACTTTGTTACATTTAGCTGTAATAAATTCGCAGTATGGTCCTCAACAAACTTTAATAAAGGTCGGCATGTGGATTAGACAAACAACCTAGAAAGGTGGCAAAAAGATGATGATGAAGACTCACTTGTAGGCGGTGAGGAAGAAGATGGATTCCGAGTACATCGGTTTGAGAGTGAAGGCGAGGGATGTGAAGTTTCCAGGTGATCGAGGGGATTAAATGAGTCGGAGGGTGAGATGCATCTGATCTTCTTTGCCAAAATAAGTTTTTAGATGACTCAAACATGTAAAGAGCAGAGAAAGTCACGGTGATGAGTGTTTGTCAAAATGTCCTATATTTGCGAGCAATTTTGTTCATAATTTTAATACAATTTTCCTGACGCTGAATATATCACTTCTTTGTCACTCTACTACCCTTCTTATTTTTTTTTTATTGCCTTTTTTTTCTACTTTATAAAGTAACTATTTTTGTTCATGGATTTAGGAGGATAGAAAATTGCTATTTAAAATTTTTGCATGAAAGTTATGTTCAATCAACCCCTCAAAAATGGTACCTAAATTACTTAAATTGTCACACTGTCACAAAAATCTTAAAATGGACTTTTTAAAGGGAATTTTAAGAATCTTTCAAAGATTCATTTTGAAGTCTTGTTCGCGATATGAAATAAGTCGTTTCATTTTAAACTTTGTTTTGTAGGGCCACTGCAATTCAACTCTGATCAGGACCAATGGGGATGGCACGAGAGGCAGTATGGATCACGATACTGTCGAATCACGAATCACGAAGAGCATATGAGAAGCGTTAGATTATGGTAATTATGTTGAAGCTTATCTGACCTCATAGATTTTTAGTGGGCGGGTGCACCTTTGTTTGGGGTATATGCCTTCATGAGCTCAATGGATCACGGATGTGGCCATAGATAGGCCAAAATATCGTACCTACCAACATGGACATAGGTGATCATAAGGTTTTCTGACCTCTTAAGCGAGATCCTCACAGGCAGAAGTAGATAGCTTAGCGAAAGAAGTATTTTGCTATATATCATAATACTTGATGATAGAATGCAGGAAAAGCTTGAAACATAGATATAAGTATGGATTCAGGAAGGAAAGGCGTAAACCTAAAATGAGCTAGCTATACAGCTACTATATGGAAGAAGCATTTGGAAAAAGCGAGGCCGATTGGATGCTCATCCTCTGTTTCCTAATTAAGACTCTTTTTTCTATATAGCCATAAGCAAAGATTTATGAAGCTCCTTCGTGTTCTTATTCATCAGTTAGGGCTGGTAGTTACGGGTCCGGAACATCCTTGATCCCTAGCATGGCCAGGTGCATTCTGAGGGAACAAAGGGTTTTTACTTGATGGTGATGCCATCATGATCCTGTATGGCCAGTGCATTTCTGGGGAACAAAGGGTTTTAGCGATGGGTCAACATATCACGAGTATATTCGGCCTTATGCGATTATATCCTATTACATAAGCGAGGGTTTGCCCCCTAGAGAACAGCAAAATGAAAAAGTGGAAAGTTCTATCATATATAAACTTCAAGCGTGTATTTAGAAGTTACACTAACACTAAAGAAAATATTGCAAAATAAGGTTGTGATGAGAAATAAAATAAAAATAAAAGGCTACACTTTGAACATCAAAAATTACCTCGGCATTGATGTCCATTATGAATCGACTAACATCTTAAAGTTATCCTTTTCCAATCTCCATCTGTATTAGCCAGCGGTTAAGCATATAGACACATTCTTTTCATATTCTTTTATTTCATGAATTTCGCGACCCTCGGTCCCATCATACACCATAACCACGTTGCCACTTTCTCGGTTGAATGCGAGTGGTCTTTATCTAAACTCTCCGTTGATAACTTGCCCATGCTGGGAATTTGTGAATTTGCTTGATGGTTGTTTAAAATTTGAGCTTTACACCAACTTTCACAATAGCTTTTAAGCTCATTCCATGTCCCGAATGAATATTGGAACCATTCAATATTCTTTGAGATTGTTAAATTAGAGAGCACGATATTCAAATTGCCCCAGTAGTATTGAACAAACTTCTTTAGTGAAATGTCACATCGTTAAATTATGCAGCAAACTCGCGAGCAGTAAGCACATTTTACATTCCTTTTTAAAGCAACTTTTCCCATCGAATTAGAGCGTCTGCTTTGTTTCTTCCATTTCATTGGGCTTCAAATTTGGATCATACAGAAATAATGACATACAAATTTCCTTGCCACTTTTAGGCTCCCAGTGACTTACCTTCATTAAACATCTCCGCGGCGTAATCTGCTTATCAGACTTTTTCCTTTCCGATGTTATGAGATTGTGCATCTGTTTCATGCCATACTTAAAAGTGGAAGCTTCACCACTTCCTCGTAATTACGAAATAAAATATAATATTTAATCCTGATTAGGCTGCGAGAAATCACTTCTAGCATTATTTGGAAGTCTAGAGATTTAGTTACAGCCTTAAATTCCTCTTGGAGTATTATTTTCCTTGTTGACCCTTGGAGGACAACCCTTAATCTCCCATTGAGCCCATACTTGCTCTACTTTATCTTGAAATGGGAATACAAACCTATTTTTTTTATTTTTCAAGTTGGTTGTTTGATCAACTTCAAAGTAAGATGTCCATTGAAAAGTTAAATCTTGCGCATTGCTTTAAACTCCTCACTTTCTTTTTATTTCACAAGGTTTGGAACTCGGATCAATTGGGAATTATGTCAAGCGCCTGCGGAAGTATAGAGGATGTTCCTTCATCGCTTTTTAAACCACCACTCCACATGTTTCCAATTTAGCTTCCTATAATTCCATTGAGCAAATTAGAAGCACTTTTAATGCTCGGGAACTATACAATTTTCAACCCTTATCATCAAAGTTAGTGGAAACAAAAAACATAAGTACTTTGAGATCGAGATAGTTTCTTTTATTGATACATGTTTTTTCCTTTCTCTCTTTTGGATGAGCACCTTCCCTATATGCAGTTTGTTGGTAGCTCTCTTCTTTCTTGATACTATGACATCACTTCCTTTTTGAAAACAACAATGCACCAAATTCTTTTTACGCCATCACATTGGGGAGGATTAGTAACCTTTACCCTTTAGCCTTCTCTTGGCCCCACATCTTTATCATTTCCTCCTCATATCGTTTCCCCTCTTTCAGTTTTGTTCTCATCTTTTTGTACCATAGTACTCATTAAGAGTTTTTGAGGAGTCAAATAAGGGCCTTGTAAGAGTATATTGGGGGCTGCCATGTAAGATCAGAACCTACCTTTCCCCTCCATACTAACTTTCCTCTCCACAACCTAATTTTTCCCCCTCGAGACCTAACCTCATTACCTAACTTTGCAATCATTGGCTTCCTGCCAGAGTTACATGCGTTTTCCCACCATCGAGCCCGACCATCGAGCTTGGCGCCATCCCAGGCTTGCCATCAGCGCCATCGGCGCCAAGCGACCGCCATCGGCCCAAGCATTGTTTGAATTGGTGTAAGTTCTTGCCGGTAAATTCGCTCACGTTTTGTTGGCCGAAATCTTCCCTAGTCTAAGCTCGCTCGGTTCGGTCTTTTGCAGCGTCGATGGCAAAGGTATTTGGTTTCCAAGTTGTCATTGCATTCCTTTAGTGTTCTTGGTTCTAATACTTATGTTTGAGGATCAAACTAATTAGGAGTCAATTTAGAGTCTGATGCGGATGCCGCCTTACGGGGAATAAAAGTTCACTTGGAAGCAACCAATGGTAGAGATGCATTCGCGAGCTTTTTGGAGCTATGAATATAGACTATACGGGCTAAAGCCAACTTCTCGAGACCTCCTCTTAATACCTCCTCGTTCTCCTCGTTTTCGGTAGAACTTCTTTTCTGAGGATCTATTTGCTCCTCTTGGTGGCGGAGACATTCTATCGGCGACCTCACACTTGGAAGAGCGGCATCTTGGTTTTGACTTATGTAAATCGTAGCATGTGTTAGACTTTAATATCTGTTGTAAAAACTTTCTTTGCCTTTTTTCACCTTGCGGTTAAGGGTAGTCTCGAAACCTCTAATTGGGTCTTGATCGATGAAATATGTAATTAAAGCTGCATGCTCTGATGAAACCGTCAGTCACATAACATGGTTTAGTCGAGTCAGCTCTAGCCATGAAACTATAGAAGAATGCCCCATATACAGCACATTTACCTCTACCATAAAATCTCTTTGTCGGGCAAAATTGTGTGTATCACGATGGTTTACAGGCCTGATACTTAAAAGCACTTGTAATCTTTGTCAATTTAGCCGTTATCTGCAGGATCTTGTCTTCTTATTCGAGAATCATAAGAGGAGGTGGCAATGGGGCAAATACCGTTACGGAACTTCCGATCATGGCAATATGGGCCTTCACCTTACGATATATCATTCTCAAAGGGATCATGTGGAAGATGCCTTGAGCTTTGTGTGGAATACGTCAAGTAAGCCGTCGTGTGATTGTTGCTTGTGAGGTAGCAAGTTGGCTTTAATTTCGGCCAATTTGGATTGCATGTAAAATGTCCACTTAGAAGAGGAGTGCGGTTTTGCCAAACCCTTAGATCAAAGGCAGCCGAGCCTTGATAGTTGCATTTACGCATTGCCCTTAGGCTCCCATTGAATGAAGAAGGCAAGATGGCCCGACACTTGGATCTTAAGCCTCTTTGCTACGCTTCATAGTGCACGCAATTACATTGAGACCTTGGTACAACTCTCTTTCATGGCGTCCTTTGGTTTTGCTTGATCCAGTTCAAATTGTTAGCCTCACTCTTGGTGAATAGCGATGGAATTGTTGTAATGGAAACTACCGCCTGAAAATGATAGGTTCTGGGGATTGTTTTGGAAGGCAAGATATTTTAGTTTTTAGTAATAGTATGTAAATAAATACATTTATTCATGGCTCCATAGTAGCGGATAATAGCCTAAAACAACGGCTACAAGATCTCCCAAGGTGGAGATAAAGGTCAAAAAGCAAATTGGACAATCCGTCTCAAAGTGAAAGACGATCACGATTTCCCTGCGGATGATATAGCGAGACCTCAGGAATGCAGCAGACAAACGATGGGGTGGAGGCTTCATCCTCGCATTAACTTCGACCCTATTACATCTATCTGTACGGTACTCTTTGGAAGAAGAGTTATATTTTCCAATTTCTTGTGTAGGTACATATTCTCACCATCTTCAGCGGAATCACGGATACAGAGCCTCCCCCAACGGGGTGGTCCACATTCACTCGGATTTTGTCTATGACATTTGCTTTGTTTGATACACTTGCTTCGCGCTCTACGCCATTAGGGGCGGCTATAAAGACATATATGGTCCTCCGTCATACGTATTGAATCCTTACCTGCTGCCAGTTGTTTCTTGATCACGGATCACGAAATACCTCCTTCCGGTTTGGGATGGAAGAGGACAACATGAAAGAAGGCAAAATCTTTTGAAAATCATAAGCCTAAACATCCAGGAAACAATTGCGTCATTCAGCTTGAGCAAGACAACACAACACATACATCCAAGCCCTCAACTACAGCAAGACACATTCGACTAAAGTCTACTATTCCTGAAAGGCCTCCTTCGCACACCCTTAAGTCACCCAGAAGAATTTCATCACGAAGGGCCTTCTCGAAACGAAGACTAAATAAGTCTCCGAGTCTACTCTCAACTCCAAGCCGGTCAACTGCCCGATACTTGAGTACCCTTAGGCTGTGATAAATATGCGTGCATCTTCTCCTTTGTGCCTAAACGCGTGCAGATTACGCTCATGATAGAAGCCGGTAGATCAAGTGTAAGAATCAAATGGTAAAGCGCACCAAAATCTAGGCTCTTGCTTTTAGCACTATCCAAATGCATTCCATAGGATGAACTAAGAAAATGCATGTCGCTTCATGTTGAAAATGGAAGAAACCACAACCAACTATTCTTGCTCAAATGCCTTTCGAATGGAAATGCTTGAGAACCAATATCTTGTTTAAATCCCAGAAGCTACGATTGATTACTGGCAGCCGCCAGTAGCGATTGAGTCTTGTCATAGAAGCTACAATGAGTCGCGACCTAACTTTTGGGCAGGAAAGAAAGCATGCGGCATATCCATCGAATCACGGTGATCGTGAAGTATACACATCGAAAGGGAATAAATTACCCGGAAAGATGATTGCAAGTTGAGATCCTTGTGCTGAAAGATGGTGTAAAATTGAAGCATGCTCACATTCTCCACTGTTTCATGAAGATCTATCTCCTCTCGAACTCTGCGGATGATTGAAAATTCCATTCTTTCTCTACTATATTATCATACCATGTGCTAAAAGCAACTCCATACCTTATCGGTTTTGCACTCTTACCATTCGTTGGGCAACACCTTGATTTGTGATAGTTTGAAGGTGAGTGCGCTAGTAGCGGCTTGATATGCAAGAGTGACTAACAAGTAGCTCACGGTCTTGAAATAAAACGTTTCTATATTTTTATGTTAGCGCAATTTACGCCGCAGAGTATTTCTGATCTTAACTTTCTCCATATTTTATGTTATACACATTTATGCAGAGTAGCTCACGGTGCAAAACAACACTTTTATTTTATAGTTGCCATACAAGAAGGGTTGATTGAAGGGAGGAAGTTAATGAGGGATGCTTCGATGAATTTAGAGCAATGAACATTGATATTTAAAGCCCGATGACAACTCTTTTTGTTTCATTAAGAATTTTGAGTAGTGTTTTGTGAGTTCAAAAGTAGTCTCGTTAGTTATTGTCAAATTAGTATGAAAGAGTGGAGCGCGATTAGTTCTGATCACGAAGATGCATGTATCAGGTTAGGCAATGGACATGTGGAAATTGCTTAGCTGTAATACGGTCTACATAAAAGAAAGAAATAAAGAAAGAGCGAGCGAAAAAAAAGCACGTGAGATTCTGGAGGTCGCGAAATGCATGTATCCGAGTCGAGTACATGGACATAGCAAATTCGCCTTTGTAATAAGCCTAAAAAATTTTTTTTTGAAGTGATGATTCTGATCTTGAAATAAATATACATTGATGCGTCTTGTGGGACGTAGCAAGTCCTTGTCATTAGAAACCCTGAGTCTGGGGCTCAAACTCAGGTGAGTTCCATCTTTGGCATCGAGGTTGGGCCATAAGTGAATCCCATCAAACCTCTAATGAATTTACATGCCGTGGCTCGATTAAGCTCTCCATATTTTTATGTTATACATAATTTCGCCGCCGTGCCTACGGTCTTGGCTCTTCCTTATTTTGAGAGTATTCATATTTTCATTAGCTACTTTTAATTTTATGTGTTACCTTTGAAAGCAAACCTTCAATCAATATCACCGATAGATCTCGATTAATGCGTCACTTATATTTATATTACATGGAGTTCATATCACGGATCTTGATATACGAGGCAGAACCATGTCTTGACTTATCACGCATTGATTAGATTGAAACCATCATGAAGTCGAGCACTCCAACCTTCAAGAAATAGACTATCTAAAACCTATCCACCGGTACCGGGCGTAAACATCTTGAATAAAATGATAGACAAATCAATTCCTAAATTTGTCTTCATGCCTCCTTCTCCTTCAATCGTAAGCATTTCACGGCGACCAACTTACTCAGTGCTATTAAGGCGAAGTGGCATCGAGCTTTCTTGATTATAGCTCGGACGGTGGGCAATGGAAGCTTCGATAAGCGGATCTTCATGAGTATTCATACCTCAAGAACCATAGCACCCCATGAGAACGCCTTTGGTATGCTGCCTTGAACAACAAAGGGCCATATCTTGGTGAAAGCAAATGGAATACACTACTATGAAGAGGTATTCTACATCGGATATACCTAGGCTTGAGAGAATAGGAATGAACTAATTTAGATATGGATTGCATAGAGAGTACATGCCCACAATTTGCTTTCCTGGCCAGGTAGGGAGAAAATTCTTAAGCCTTTATTTTTTCTTTTGACATATTTGTTGGAGTGTATACATGACTCACTTGTACAAATATCTCATTGCTGATCGAAAAGCGGACCACAGAAGCCTTCGATGTCTTGAAACATCACTTCTCACGCATCTTTTTTGACTCATTATTCACCTCATTACGGGTTAGAGTGTGGCTCGAAAGCTCGTCGACACCCGCGAAGCTTTTCAAGATCATTTCCGATTGTGATAGAGCTTATAGCCATCTAAAGTCCGCGAATTCAAATTAGAGATATGGGCCGGAATCGAGGAAATACTAGGAAAGGCTCGATGATTTTACCTTATTGAAGCTTTTTGTGGTAGAAACTCACTTTAGGCGTAGTCAGCTATTCCAGAGAGAAAATCGAGAGTTCCCAGGCGGGCAATCCATCTTCCACGCCAAACTTTGTTGGAAGAAATACACGGCGGGAGTGGGGGTGGGAATGCGGTCATAATTGCTACATATTATGTCGACACGAAGCTAGAGCCGCGGATATTCTGGCTACGTCACGGTTGGCTTGGAATGAAGCATTTCGGTAAAAACTTCTGTCTGGCTTCGGCTCCCCATTGGCATGAGCTTTTTGTGATGGCATCGAGTAAGGGCATAATTGACTTCAAAAAAACTCATGTTTCACTTCTTCAAAAAGTTTTTCCATGACTTACATGACTGGCGGAATCTTTTATTGTATTTTGCATAATTTTGACCCTGTTTCTTCCTTTGAGAGTCTTAATGCGGTAATTGCCAAGAATGTAAATTTAGGATATCCCCAATACACAAATCCAGCCCTCTCGGCATTTATATAATCAGCGAATTTTAATCCATCACTTTACAACTTATATCGATCATCGATTTTTTGTCATACAAGAGATGTCAAAATTCTCAAAAGACAACAAACCTTTAATACTTGCATCCTTAGCATCCTGGATTCATTTTACAAGCAGCCAGTTCCCATCTTGCCAGGGGAACTTCGCCGATCTTCAATAAGATGACACACATGTTGCTCATCATCTAGTAAACAGATTTCATTGTAGGCAGTGTAACCTTGTAAAACCTCAAAATACCACCTCCAACCCAATAGATCTTTGTATTCTAAGTAATTCACAAGATGCAACTCCTCTAGAGATGAAGCTCTTAGTCTTTGCTCACCTATACCAATCCATCATGCATTAGGCTTTGGCCATAACAAGTAGAAGTTCAAAATAAGTATACTTGATCACTTTATGTAGGGCTATGGGACTAAGAATCTAAGATAAAATTAGTAGTTAAAGAACCAAATGGTTATTAGATGGTACTAAAATTGAAAAGCAAAGTTCTATATGCTAGACTTCCAACATGTGTTGGAAGTTGCACTAGATTGCATGTTAGCACTAGCCTAACATTTTAGTGTCAAAATAGATTCCAAAGCAGGGACAAGTGAAGCATCGAGAAAACCACCACAAGTGAAGCCATGACACTCATGTGAGCTACTAGCACTAAAGTATGAAGAAATTTAACTTCCAACACGTGTTGGATGATAATAGCATGGGAGATACGAGAAAACCATACAAAAGCATGACGCACAAAGGTCTACGCATGAAGGTTCCAAGGTTCTACATGTTGGAAGTTACATTACATTTGGAAGTCTCTAGCTAGTGTTTGAGGGTCACCATGGGAACTACTATGTGTGAACTTCCAACACGTGTTGGAATGCTACATAGAAGGTGGCCGTCGACATTCTAGATTGGAGGACGATGTCGCTAGACTTCCAACATCAGTTAGAAGTTGCACATGAAGGTCCCAAGGTTCTATTGTAATGTTGGAAGTTACACTACATGGGAGTTTCTACCACGTACAAAACCTTTAACTTCCAACAGGTGTTAGAAGTTTCTTAAGAAGAAAGAGGTTACATATTGGAAGATACAATATATAAGAGCTTCTAAAAAGCAGTAAGCTTAAAAACAAAATTTAAAAACACAGTTTAACTTCCAGCACATGTGGGAAGTTCTTAGAAAAATTTTTGAATAAGGTCTTAAAGTCCCACAATGTTAGATTTGCCTTTATATGAAATTTTTAGCTTCACATGCATTGGAAGTCGCACTAGATGGGAGGTACTAAATGAAAAGCAAAGTCTATATCTCAACATGTGATGGAGTTGCACTAATAATGTACTAGCACTAGCCTAGCGTTTTGTGTCAAAATAGATTCTAAAATAGGGACAAGTGAAGCGTCGAAAGGAAAACCACATGAGGTGAAGCCATAGCTTATGTGAAGACTACTAGTACTAAAGTATGAAGAAATTTAACTTCCAGTACGTGTTGTCCCGGAAGGTAGTTTGGTAGGTTTTTTTTTAAGGCAAGATATTTTTTTAGTTTTTATTAATGTATGTAAGTAAATACATTTATTCATGAAACACATATTAGCCGGGGATAGCCTAACCATGTTTGTCTGAGTACTAAAACCACCCGGTGTAGGTGGGAAAACAACAATAACAAACTTTGGGAAGCTTCTAGTGCATTATATTTTGTCTTATCTCTTCATGAAAGCAATGAGAGCAGAACATTATAGTAGTTTTACGGAACATAAGACCAAACATGTCCTAAAGTTGTTATCCATGATATTGAGCTTTCCTATTGCACCAACTCTCTATCTTGTACAGGCATCTAAAACATTTGATTCTGGTACACTAACACAAACTGGATTTATAAACCCTCTAACAAATCGAGGCATTCTGGATGGGTCTAGATACAACTAGTTGGCCGATGTAGTGGTATTCTCATTGAGCTTTGTGAAATCGTTAATTACAAATTGATTCCCCTATTGGGGTAGAACTTTGAAAGAACTTGAAATTTAAATGCTTTCAGAGAGCTAGACAATCATCGAGCCACGAAGAAACTAAGGAAATCTGAATAAAAGAATGCTTCATCAGCGCTCGGTTTATCTGAGGAAGAAACTGGTGATGGCTACTCTCCCGAGGATGGCCTTCCATATACCGCGATCCATGCACCTCGATCATCAAGAGGCCTCAAAGAAAGCAACACGCAATGGCAAAGATGAAGAAAGGACCCATCAAGGAGTTAGGCACCTTTAGCGCATTAATGTATTAAATATCCAATAAGAGGCTCCGGGGCCCGCATTTGGAAAAGAAACAACAGTAGATGTCGAGGAACCGTCTGTGAATGACCATGCGTGGAGAAAAATATCAGATTAGTCTTGCCTGAGGAGGAGGGCTACATCGCCCGAGAAGATAAAATGGAGAATGCCTGGAGAACTCTGATTACCTGGCCCGAGAAAAATGAAACATAAGAACCTCTGAACTTGCAAAAAGAACATCAAAAAGCGAAAACATGGAGAATGACGTTCCAAAATATCCAAGAATATAAAAGCACTTTCGGTTCGAGACCCCGCGGCGAAAGAAATAGCAGTAACCAATGGGAATGTCGCCCAACCACTACGAGGAAATGGCATCCAGATTAGTCTTTGCCTGCCAATTCTGACGCCACCACCCAAAGGAAAATATCAAATACTATCTTCGAGAGCTACAGCGCGTGAGAAAAAAGCTATGCAAACAAAATTTGAGACCCATGAGCCACAACATGAAGCGAAGCAACACGTTGAGTAAAATGAATAATAAATCGACCCTCTCGATTTCTGAGCCACAGAAAGGAGACTATGCATAAAATGGGAGGCCACGAGGATATATAACATAAGATGAATGCAGTAACCAAACCACGGACACCACTGGCGGATACAACAAACAAGCCCGGTGTAAGGAGAGGCGAGAGAGGGGGCCGAGAAATTTAGTAGGAGGCCTAAGAAGAGAAAGAAAAAGCGTGGAGGATGCTCCGGAGTGCGAGGTGGAGCAAGTATAGAAAATGAATGAGGACATACAAGATGGTAGCTGACTAAATAGGAAATGGGACTGCCTCGATAAAAGAATATGATAAAATGGAAAATCCCGGACGTAGATATGTCCATGAGTCAAACATGATAGAGGGAGAGGTGGGCGGGAAACTTGTGGAGCGAAGCGAGAATGAAAAGAGCTCAAGAAGGCAGGTATTTGGAAATGAAGGGGAGGGAGGCTGATATAAATGGAATCTGAGTATGGCGATCCCCATCAAGGAATGTCGATTCTATTATCACATGGTAGAATCATTAACGATCTAGGATGGAGTCCCCTAAAATACAACTAGTTGGTAGATGAAAGAGGAATCTACCTCAAGAGAATGGAGCAAACTAGGGCCGAGAAGAAGAAAAAGGAAGGGAAGCGAAAAGGAAAGGATGGGCAAAAAGAGCGATGAAAAGAGATCGAGTGAGGGCAAACAAAAGGAAGGCATGGCAAGGTGATTGAGAAAGCGAAAGAGGATACTAAACCTGAGGGCAAAGTATAATATATGGACAGAAGCCGGGGAAAGGAGAACTAAGGCAAATAAAAGAGGAGACACGGTAAAGATAGAATAAGCCATATGATCTAGAGGTATTAGCATGATCTGATAGGCATAAATAAAGCAAAATTAAAAGCAAAGGTGATAAATTAGCACCAACAAGGTGGACTACGTGAACTAATAGGTGATGGGATAAAAGAAATAAGACAAAAGCGGAGAAAAGGCAAATAAATGCAGGGAGAAGGCACTATGCAAAAAGTGTTAATGGGGATCAAATGAGAGCAAATGAAAGGATCCTAAAATAACTAACAAGGAACTAAAGACAAACTACAAGAACTCAACAGAGACCAGCATGAGAAAAACACTAAAAACATAAAGCATATGACTTAATAATGGATAAAATGCTTCCATGTACATGGCTAATCTTAAAGCATATGACTTAATAATGGATAATGCTTCCATGTACATAATAATCCGTATAAAGGAACTCAAGGCTGGAAGGAGCATGCATATCGAGGAAAAGAACAAAGGTCTGAGCGTTTGGAACTAAATAGAAACATTCATGATGATAGCTGGGGAGAACAAATATGTAGCATTATAGCGGGGGTTTTACGTTTTATCGCATTTCTCTAAGGTTTCATATGATTTGATGGTCGTATTCATCCAGTGTGTACTAAATAGTATTTCTAGAGTGCACCCTTTTGTCGGTAGATTGATTTTTAGAAGGGCAAATCTCGTGTGGTGGAGGTTTTGTGGTGGGCTTTCGAAGGCTGTAGCTTTAGGAGTTCTTTTCTAGAATTAGCGCCAAAAACCACATGGCAGTGTGAGATATGATGCATCGGCAGTGCGGTGATGTGAGGGGCATGTAATAGGCATCGATTGAAGTGGATGTTGCATCACGGCTTGTATAGCGGCACAAGGCATGTAATCTATATCAATGCAAGGTGGATCCAATCAGGTCCGTCTCTGCTTGGTGGCTGATTTTTGTATCTAATCTTATGCGAATCCGAGGTGCTTAATACTCTAGAGGATTCTATTACAGGTAGCATCCCTTTTCAGCTTCAAGGCTACTTGAGAAGCTCTAGCGATAGATTACATACCATTCCCCAACATTTGGGTTGCTTTGAAGATACGAGTTCTTAACTCACGAAATGAAATTTCTTCAAGGGGCGCATTCTTGCAGCGCTCTGGGAGATTTAATAGAGAGCTTCAAAGTCACGGAGCTTAACCATGAGAAGAGTTTAATAGAGACCGCCAAGCTTCATGACTTTCGCGTCATTGCATTGAAGGATGGACTTACGAGGAAAGGAAGGAAACACCTAAGTTGCTTGCCATTTCTTAGCTTTGTTCATATTAGGGTAACATTTGGTGCACTTTTGCTTTTTGCATCACTACTTAGGATTTAAGAAGCAGGGAAAGAAGGGAGAGGGAGAGAGAGAGGATATGGTGGCTGTAGGAAGTCATCTTTGTGCGATAGAATCAAGTGATGATTATGCTCTTTATCTTTTTAAAGAACGAAGCGTGGACCCGATTTCGTGAGGTTGTTAGAAAGAAGTTTTTAGTTGTCACGATCCTAAGCGAAACTTACCCCCCATGTCATGTCCATATTTGGGTTAAATGGGAATTTGGTGATGGTAGGAAAAAGGCGTGATTCTTCTCATGACTTTGCTTTTAGGTGGATCTGAGGAGTGGAGCCTCATTTTCATTCCTCCACGGATCTTTTTCTCCGCATCTTTCAACAATTAGTAGAGTTTTACGCATCCCGGGTGTCACATTTGTTGAGGACCACAATGCGACTTTTACTATTACAGCTGACCTTTTGGGGACTCACGAATGTGTGGCAATTAATCTGAACATCGCAACCTCGGTCGATTGCGAATCGGGGATAAAAACACTATTATCTCATGTATATCTCATTTAGTTACGCCATCTATGGAGCCGTTGTTTTTTCTTTAAGGCTTTATTCTACTCGTTGTGCAGCTAGGCAAATGTTTTGCATGCAAGCTCATGCGAGCTCATACGAGAGAGCTTCCTTTGGGAAGAGCTAGAACCTCAATACAATCCATGGTAGCTAATTTCGATGATGCAAGGGCTAAAACCGGAGAGAGAGAAGGTGGATTTTTCCTAAGAAAGAACCTAATAGGCTAGCGATTGGTTTCACTTATAGACCAGGCTTCCTTGGGTCTTGCTTATCTTTTTGGGCATTTTAGGTTGGTGCATCTATTCTTTGCCATGGACTATTTGGTTTCAACTTGTTAAGGCACATCTTGACCATGAGCTTTGATCACCTTATCCATTACAATCAATGGACTATTTAGTTTCAACTTATTGGGCACATCTTACGGCCATGAAGGAGGCTTTGATCTGTATCCATTACAATCCATTTTTCATTTGGATATGTTAGAATTTAGCACGCAATTTGTATGCATACTATTTACGGACATGTTTCTTCAACTAAGATTTTCCTACATATTTATTATGTGTATTTATTGTATGACCATCTGTTAGCTTGGTCTATATATCCTTTTTCAAATTTGACTTCTTAATACAAGCCTTACATGATGGTTAATGTATGGTTGAGGCATGTTTTATTCCTTTTCAAAATATTTAGACTAAAATATTTAGGTTTCAAGGATTGATTGGAAACCACTCTTTTAGAATATAATGCAGCAAGACACCCACTGCTTGTCTTAGGCTCAAGAGAGCGCCGATGTGGCCAGGGAAATGAAAGGGAAGCTGATATAAATAGGAGATGCAAGATATAAGCGTCCCATCCAAGGAATAGCCGATTCTATTGCTACCGCCAGCCAGGAGCCATTAGCGTATAAACGCCAAAGTGCAAATGGTCAAGATAACAATTTAGCAAGCCCGTCAGCTACAATAAATTTCACAAATACTTACTTAGTAATGCATCTTTGGATTCAAAATTATGGGGAAGTATCTAAAAACTTCAGTGTTGTCTAACCCTCAAAGTAGTATTGCTTGAGATAGGTTCTATCACGTACAAATTCGAATTCTGGCGTATAAAAGTAAAAAAATGCATTTAGCATTATTTAAACCTCGCCGGCTAGAAAAAAAAAATTTACCCCGGCAGTTTGCATTGAAAGTTTTTAGCGTCTGGCGAAAATCTAAACTTTAGCCGCCAAAGAAATTACAAGTCGACATTAGCGTGCGAAACTTCAGTTTCGTCTGGCGAAATTTCAGCGTCTGTAAGTAGATAATGTCGACCCAGCGTCTGCCGAAACTGGTAGCCCGATGTTAAAATGCGCCCGTTTATCCGCGTTTGGCGTCTGTGAAAAGGTTCATCGCAGCGGCTGAAGTTACCGATGTCTGTGAAGTTTTTTATATATATTAAGCGGCGGTGTTTGGTTTTAGCGCGCCAAAGAAGGTATTCTTACTGCGCTAAACCTTCCAACTTACCCCCAAAACCTTTTTTTTGTTTTCTTAGTTTTAGACATTTTTGTGTTTTTTTATAGTTAGGCTAGGCAAGGTCATAGTTAGGCCTAAAGCATTGCTGTATATATAAAAGAAACGTGGCGATGGTGAGTGCCTTGATACGTAAGGAGGAGCTTAGCCTATTTTAGAAAAAAACTAACAAAAAGAAGCACGAGAAGGCTTGTAGCAAAGGTAAAGGCTAGGATACAATGTGATGTCGATTGGAAGATCTATTATATTGTGATTTACATCACAACACAATTGCAAATGGCACCAACTATCAAATTTGTCCATTTTATTTGTGCTTGAACATGTAGCATTCACGCATGATCTTCCAGAAATAATTAAAGTCCACTCTATTCACCACTTTTGTGTATATCCTCCATTTATTGCCCCTCGGGAATACGGCTCGGGGCACGGCAGCATCTTAAAAAGCACGTAAAGCATATTTCTATAACCACAATTATGTAACAACAACCACAATCATGTAGTAGATCTGATAAATTTATCGACACAATAACGCGGCTCAAAGAATGAGCACATCTAAAGCGGATTTATCAAAATGGGCCAATTTCACGACACGCAAGTGAAGCGGCTCAATGGCGAAGTATTGGCTTCATGGGCAACAAGCGGCATTATGACAATGATGTGAAGCAACTATCTTCCATGGATGGATATACATTAAAAGCTATTTCTCAAGCAAGAGAAGCAGGAAACTCTCAAAATAAGTTTAGGTACATATCTTTTCAAGTATCAATTTGGCATATGTGGTTCCTAATTCTACAACTAGAGTACAAACATGGAAGTCACTCGAGACCCAAACTCTATTATTCGAGTAATTATTCCTAAATACCAAACATTGGGATATACATTAAAGGAGGAATGGCAAATAAGTTCATTTCCTCCTTTTTTAAAAATCTCCAACAAGCTGAGACCACCATATTCCGCGATACGGTTAGCAAATATTTGGACATAACTTGCAAATGCAAGATGCATTTTGTCAAGCAAGAGTATCCATTGAAAAGCTTGGGAAACCCTAAAATGTCTAGGCACACATCAGCACCAGGAGATTCCTGTGTATATATATGAGATATGGCAAAAGGAATACATTTGTTGTTCTAATTCTATGGCAATTACAAATACTACTTGGAATACATAATACATGGATATACATCCAAAACCAATGGCAAATAGTTCATTACCTTTTGCTTTTAAAATCCCCAAGAACCATGTTCATTAGGTGGCATGTCCACCACTAGCAATATTGAGGCAACTTTGCAAATGCAGAGATCTGGCTTCTCGACAAGAGTATCCATTGAAAGCTTAGACAAAGCTTTAAAAAGGTAGGAGATCTAGGTACATCTTTCAAATTCCTATTAAATTCCTATTGTATATTGTAGTCCAAATATATAAGAGCAAAATACATTTGCTGTTCTAATTCTGGCCAGTGATACAAGCGGGGAGGTAGCACATCACACCATATAAAGTTTTTTCCACAACTAATGCGATCAGAGACGGGGATTTGTGACTTGTTTATCTATTGTGCTTGGATCTTCTCAAATTAGAAGCAGGCAAAGTGACTTGGAAAGCTCTCTTGGCGGATTTGTGAAGATAGTTTATAACCCTCAATGTTACCATTCAAATCTTAAAGAGCCTTGACAAGAGGAAAACAACTTTGGTCTTTGTTGGCATAGGTTGGGGTGTTCCTAATAAATTTGTTGGAATTACCCTTTGTAGATGAATAAGATGGAGTCTTTGCCCAATAGTGCACTCTCTCAGGTTTGCACCTGTGAGTGAATCTTATATTATAATGTTATACACGTAGAGTGTGTAGTGCATGAGCCCTAATTTGAATGGCGAGATCATGCACGGATGCATCAGGAGCCTAGATTTATTACCGCGACTTACCAACCGTGATTGGTGTATGATCTTAAGGGGAAAGGGTAAGCGAAAAGGGGAAAAGGGAAAAGGGGAAGTGGGAAAGAGAATGTATGAAGGGCAAAAGGCATGGGGAAAAGGGAAAGAGGTAAAAGGAAAAGGGAAGCGGAATTGGGGATAAGAGAAGAGAAAAGGCATGGAAGCGAAAAAGGGAAGAGAGCACAGGAAAAGGAGCCACGAGGGGAAGGAGGAAGAGATAAAAGTGGAAAAGGTAAATGGAAAGGGCATGAAAAAAAAAAAAAGCGGAAAGAGAAAAAGGTTAAGAAAAAGAAGAGGAGAAAATGAAGGAGAAAAAAAAGCATGGAAAGGGGAGGAGAAAAAAAGCATGGGAAAAGGAAGGAGCATGGGAAAAGGGGAAAAAGAAGCGTTGAGGAAGAGGAAAAAAAAAGAAGGGACAAAATGGCATAGGAAAAGGAAAAAAAAAAAAGAGGGAAGGAAAAAACGCATCAAGAAAGGGGAAGAGAGTAAGAAAGGTTGGAAAAATGAGGAAAAGGGGAAGGGACCCGGGGGAGGCAAAGGGAAGGACAAGGGGAACAAAGAAAAGGATGGGGAGAGGGGAAAAGAAAGGGCAGAAAAAGGGAAAGTGAGAAAGAAAAGAAAAAGAGGGAGAGGAAAAGGGGAAAGGAACCTAGATAAAAGGTCCGCAGGGAAAAAGAAAAGGGAAGCTTGAGAGAAGGAGGGAAAGGGCATGAGAGAAAAGGGAAGAGGAAAATGGTGAAGAAAGGGAGAAAAAAAGAAAAAGAGAAAAAAGAAAAAGGGAGCAAAGAGAGAAAGGGTGGGGAAAAAAGGAAAATGGAGTATAAAAAAATAAGAAGAATAAAACAAATGTAAAAGGCATGGAACAAGGAAAAGGAAAGGAAGGGAAAAAGTGCACCGAAAAGAGGATGCGGCAAAGGAGAAAAGCGGAAAGAAAAAAATCCATCAAGAAAGAAGCGGGAAAAAAGGAAAGGGAAAGGCGGGGGAGTGATGGAGGAAAGAAGGACATAAAGGAAAGGAAAAAGAAAGAAAAAGGAAGGGTTGAAGAGGAAAAGGTGCAGGGAGGAGGAAAAGGAAGCGGGAGAAAAATAGAAGAAAAGAGGTGAGAGGAAAAAGGAGGCATGGGAAAAGAGGAAATAGAAAAGAAAAAAAAGAATGGAAAAAGGGGAAGCGAGACAGGAAAAAGAAATGAGGAAAATGGAAAAGGGAAGAGAAAAAGGGAACATAGAAAAGGGGAAAAGAGAGGAAAAGGGTGAGGAGATGGAAAAGGGAAGGTAAAAAGGGCATGGAAGCGGGAGGGAAAAAGAAAAATGGGAAGGGAGAAAAGGGCACACAAAAAAGAGGAGAGGAAAAATTAGGAAAAGAGGAGGAAAGAAGGGAAAATAGGCATGGAAAAGGCGAGAAAGAGTAAAGGTTGAGAAAAAAGGAAGACATGGAAAAGGGTGGGGAAAAAGAGGGCTTAAAAGAAAGAGAGGAAAAAGGGCTGAGAAAGAGGAGAAGATGGAAAGGGGCAAAGGAAAGGGAAAGAAAGAAGGTTGTAGGAGATGGGAGGAGGAAGGAAAGGAAGGGATGGGAAGGCAAGGAGGCGAGGAAAGGCAGAAGAAAGAAGAAAAAAAAAAGGCAGAGAAGGCCATGAGAAAAGAACTGGGGTTTGGAACTTTGAGGGAGGGAGGGAATAGGAGGCACTGCTCTTTGCATCCCAAAGCATTTTCTGAGCTCTCAACTTATGCCCGGCTTAGGCAATACAATAATATCCTTATTTTGAGCAGCGTTGCATGGCGGCAGCATCCTAATAATTATTATTCTCCTAGTAGGAAGAAATGGATCCAAGACAAAATACTTACTCGGCCTATCCAGAAACTATGAGGAAATACCACCCCAAATACCATAGAAAAATTAGAAGGACTTTCCACATGAACTAAAAAAGAAACTAATGCCTTATTCTCTATCTTTTGTATACTCTGTCAGGGAACGCCATTATAAAGGGAAGCAATCCTTACCCATTTTACATTACGGTGATTGCACTAAGTCATTGATGTCGCGCACATAGCATCAAGGCATTTCATGCACGGATTAGTGGGAAGAAACACACTTGAGCACTTAAATGACTTGCTATCTTGGTGAGGCATGCATACGTGGAGAACCATTCTTGTAGCTCCTTACATTAATGCTAGATTAGTTTACTACCATTATGTTTACTTGACTCATAATAAGATTGATGAGTATATGTGCATCTAATTTTTGGCGATGTTCCAATCACACGCAAATGGATTACATTAATTGCTTTGGCATTAATACCAAATGGGCCGCGGGTGTTCAACGCCGACATAGATAAGAAAGAAACACCGCGAGGTGTGTTTTCCAATGTGGTACATGAATGACACAAACTGTAAAATGTCTCAGCACCCACATATCACTAGAGCTGGCTGGGTGTTTACTTAATGGCGAAATGGATCTTTGTATATATTTGATCCAGCTGACGTTTCTCTTTCGTTACGCCCAAAGTGATCACGCGAACATGTATACTCCATAGCACATGCATAATCCATGATGCATAATAAAAGCGAGCTATGCTGAAGATCCACTTTAAAACTTATCCCCTACAAAGCACGAGCTAAAGAGGGGTCTAAGTTAGATATTGGGGTACAAAAAGCGCGACAAGCGAGCGGTCAGCGGTAAAAGCTCGAGCAAAGCGTACCTTTGCGCCCGACCTCAAATCCCATTTCCGGCGAGGAAGAACTAAGCATTCCATGTCATGTCGGGAAGCAATTTGCTAAAAATGGATCATCGTGTTCCAGCTCTCCGAAGCACCTCCACCCAAAGCACCTCAAGCCTGTGGACCAAACCTGGCAGTGGCGTAGGGCCAGGAAGATGCTGTACTTTAGCCTGGCTTGGGCCTAGAGAGACATGCTTATGGAACAATGCCATGTTATGCGTGCCACAAAAATCTTCGGTGAAATGGCTACATGGCCCATAAGCGCGGACATAAACTCATCGTAGTACGGCGGAAGCGGGGCTAGAAGATATAGTGCACGAAGATCTCAATATAAACTACTTTAGTCATAGAAGATACAGGAAAGGAAGAAAATATAAATTAAAGGTAGAGATCTTAAAATTGATATTTAGAAACAATTATTTCCAAATCCGACTTACGTGCTGTAATATTAAAAGATACATCAAACTTGCTATACGGTTGCATTCATTTGCGCTTTGGGTAAAAGAACAAAAATGGTAAGTGACATTTACATGGTACACTTTAAAAGTCACAACAAAGTACCTTAATTTGCCTTAATGTAGGAAACTAAACTCATGTACGCATATTGGAATTGTTGGAAGTTAAAGAGCCTATCAAATGGCATTGCAACTCATCCAGCTACACTCAGAGACGAGGGAAAAAAATGCCTCAAAATATGGCTACTCACTGTCACGACAAGTTTAGGCAGCAAAACTACTTAGAGCTCTTCAAATCTGATGACCCACTTGTTTGTTAACAAATTAAGAACTCAAGCATGATTCAATCAAAGAGAGCACATGCACAATCAGTATGGCGAAATGAGAGCTACAGCATATTGCTATCAAAACTAAAACTTTACACTTTGTCAAAGAACTTACGAAGGCAGGCCTTCATTATATGATGCCCTCCAGGCCCAATCAGTCCGGCAAAGCTTGATGCCATTTTCGAAAGGGTGGGATAAAGGTTGAATAATCCAATCCGCGACACGCCCGGCGCACTCTTGCGATTATGGTAGGGCCAAACCGAATTTGCCGCAGTTCGCAGGTGCGCTAGGGTCTTATTTATAATGACTTATAAAATGGCATAGAGTGCGACTTCTTTGTGATGAATTTTACAAGCAGAGCAGCTTTTACAGATGGGATCTTTAGACCAAGTGTATGCTTTGTGAGGAGCGATTCACTGACAATAGGTTAGAACAATGGCATTAGCAACTAGTAGCATGCAACCACGGAAATTAGGACTCAATAATTCAACTGCGCTGCTGATTGAGCGTGCATCCATTACAACTTGAAATATTTACTCTTTGGTCCAAAGCATCTATCCGCGGCCTTTGTTTTACGAAAATCAATCTCGGTCACTTGAGTGATTTTGGTTTGACGATTTCAAAAACCATAGTCACTAATGATCAGGTCATTAATGAAGTGGCGGTCGCACGACACAACTTCAGTACCGCCCTCTCAACCCATTTTTCATGTATTTCATCAGCGTTTTGTGTTGGCATGCTTGTATAGAAGGCAATCTAAAAGCGGTCACCTTGTAGCAACTTCACGGAAGGCTTCTTTCATTGCTTTGTGCTCCAAAATATGTGGGGCAGCCCGCGATATAAATGCATCTACAACCTTCAATTGCGTCTTCTTGATTTGCTCACGATGTTAACCAATGATCAAGCCTCACATTGCTTAGTCATCTTTCTACTATTTCAATTGTCTCTATCATTCTCTACATTCTCGGGTACTTATACCTATTGACCCTAGTCCACCCTCACGATTGGTATCTTTCATCCCCAGCGAGGGTGAATTAGTGACATTTTCGTTATCTTAAATGCATACGCGTAACATGCACAGGTATTGTACGGCAAATCTTTTTCTCATATTATTCTTAGTTTGGTATTACATCCGGTCGAGACAGTATTTCAATGGTATCCTTTTACTTAAGAGTCAGCGGATCACGATTACAAGTTGCATTTCACAAACGTCGTTCCGTGAGATATGGCTTCAATTAGCTGTTCTGAGAACCATTTCACCCAGGTAAAGTGTCACAAAACACACATTCCACTCATTTCGCCAAACTCTTTCACAGAAACTCCCATTCACGAGGTCCTCTTCCGAATACTGGCGCTCCAATCTGCGACCCGTGGGGCGAGTTGCGATCCAGTAGCCACACTTGGGGCACCTGCCGATCCACTTGGCTCAGGGGCGTTGCGGCGGCACGCGCCCGGTAGATCACGTGACCGGTAGCCACCATTACTTTCCGGACGGTGACAGTATCTCTTATCCCGACTCCTTGATTACGAACTAAAGGAAGGCGTATATATGCAAAGGAGCAAGCTCACAATGCATATATTCGTCGGCGTTGCGAATCTGAGAATCAAAGGGGGTTGAGCAAGGACCCTATAGGATATTCTATAGGCGGTGCGGGGCGAAACGCCATTTGGGTGACTCCGCGTTCCGATATCCATGTCAGTGAGAGCTCATTGACAACGCGGCACCTCAAAGGCAAACCGTTTCCCAAGAGTATTTTGACTCAACGCTGATCAATGTTAGAGGTGAATTCTAGGAGCTATTGCGTTTTTCTTATATATACGTAGCAGTGTCACAAAATAGGCCAAAGCAGTGCATAAACATTTTTTGTTTAGTAAATTGGGCCAGCGGCTGAAAATTTTAAAGCGTCTGCCGAAACAAGCTAAGCTAGCGATACGCCAAAACACCTTTTAAGCGTCACGGAAATCAGCTAAAAGCAGCGTGCGCCAAAACAACAAAGCTAGCGTCTGCGCGAAAAGTCCAGCGTCGCGGCGTAAAGCGTGGTTTTCGCATTATCGAAAAATTTTTGGTTTTTCAGCGTCTGCTTGATTCTGAGAAAGGATTTCGTCTGTGAAAAATTTTTCAGCGTCACAGGGGTTTTGTTGTTTCAGCGTCACACTCACATCTCCAGGGGTATTTTTACCCGTATTTTTACTGCGTTTTATCACACGGCAAATTTGTGTGCGTATCGCTGAATTCATACATTATTAAAGGTACAGCGTACAATGTATTGAACCACCATTCACGATTTCCTTTGGCCCTGAGTGCCTCATTGATGCTCATGATCAATCTTTTAAATTTGGATCTCGATTGCTTAGGCATGGAATAACCACTTCTTGACTAAATCCATGACCCATGATCACAATTGAACAAATTTGTAAACAAGAATGACAATAAACCACTCAAAATTTGGACATAGCTTGTAATCCTAAATATTGCTATCAACCGGTTTGATGCTTGAACACAAAAACTCTCTAGAGGAAACAGCGAACATTATAGTTGCAACATAAATGTAATTTTCTTAAATATCGACATTTTTCCTTGACCATTCCAAGACAGGAGAAGCAACATCCCGAACCTTTGCACATTTTGAAAAACAAGAAAGGGGACCATCAATTACTTTTGTTTGCGGCTACCAGCACCAAGTGTCTCGGAAATTTTCGGGATGTGGTAGGCGTGGGTGCTTCCCCATTATCCTATTTGTTTTAATTGCAACATGAGATGGCGTGACCACGGCATCTAATTTGAAACAAATGCGCATTCCTAAGGAAGGCAAAACCGTTTTGCTTGGACATTCATTCGAACAAAGACGCCATTTGCTATCAATAGATCGATACATTGGGCTAGCATGTGTTACTACGAGGAGCACATAAAGGCCTAGTACTCGGATGTTTTGTGTCTAGCTCACTTAGCACTCTGTAGAATCCACACATTGGTAGCCCCAACTTCTCCCGATCAAATGTAGCTGGCTTTACCATTTTGATTCAAACTCTGTTTGCTTGTCCAGATAAGCCCGACTTCGGTCGTGTTGCCTTGGGCGGGGGCGGACTATCTCGGATCAATAAACTATATGAATGAATGCACACCTCAAATACTTTTTGATAATCTAAGCTGCAGAATACCTTGATGTGAGTTTTGATCTGATTCATACCTGCAGAGGTAAATACATATAGGATTGACCATGGTTCATCAAGCAAATAGCCAAAACACAGCAGAGGCATAAATCCCACTGACATCTAAGCTGCGCCGCCAGCTGAAACCACGGAGGCATGGTTGCATACATATGCTCAAGGATCACCATACTGAGAAACACATTGAAATATCCAAAGAGATAGCTCTTTTTACGGTGATATGGGTTGTTCTTGGGGCTTCGTCTTGAGGAGGACATGGAATCTGAAATTTTTAAATTTCTTTGGGTGGTGGCCCAATGTGTGAAACAAATGTTGGAGTTACGTATGAACAGAATGACTTGTCATATGGTACGCCACTGTCTTGTGTTAGGGTTATAATCAAGTATAGTTATTTAGAGTTTGATGTAAGCGGATATCACGAGATTGGAGGAGATCTTAGGAAATACTTGCATTACTTGAGTTTAGCCTTCTAAATAAAACCTTGCGTATCACGATGTATAACTGGATCTTTTCTTTAGAAATCTAAAAGATAATGCTTTTAGAGTCTCTATTTAGGTTGTGTACTATTATCCCGAGGCTGAAGGCGAGATCCATTGAATTAAGGAGGCTGCCATTTTGCTAAAAACGAAATGGGAAAATCTGAGAGGCTTTCCCCATGATGATAATACCTTTTCTTGGTTTATCAAGATGCGTGGAAAGCTTTACGAGAAGGGACATATGGCATGTAGTATCAGGTGATGAGCCAAGGCGATTAACGGCAAACCCCTGGGAGTTTCAGGCTGCCGGGGTTGTTAGGGAGGCCAAGCGAGATGCGAATGCGTGCGGCGGAAGGCGAGAGGACCAAGCCTTGCTCAAATGGATGCAGCGTGGTAGGAGGCAAGAGTCGGATGATCACGGTATCACGGATGATACCATGGTGCACAAGTGAAGCGGTACAGAAAGTGCTCAAGATGCTTAGGAGCGACTCTCTAGGATTTACAAGAAGAGACACTTTTTCCGCAGCAAGCTAGCTGTACTACGTGGATTTTACCACAAGAAGCTAAAAAGGGCTACTTAGTGGCCGGGAAGAATACATTTTCGAGGAATCAAGGCGTTGCACTCCAACTCGAGGTGAAGGGCTTGAAGATGACCTGATTGTGGGTGCTCTACTCACGGCAACCTTCAATATGCGTAAAAGAGTGATCGGATGCAGTGAACATGTGGAAGGTTGGAATGGGCATGCCAGTGAATCTTAATGGAGATCAATGAAGGGAGCCAAGCGAGGAGGACAAGTTAGAAGAGACGCTTACTTGTTGGAAGACAAAGAAGATATTGAGACCCGTAAATGCTACAATTGCAACAAACATGGGCATATATTACAGGGGCATAGAACCCAACAAGAGAAATGATGCTAAAAGAAAGAAGAAACATGTAGTTCTTGACAAAGAGATGAAATAAGAGAAGAAAGGGGCATACTCATAAAAGCTTCCAAGGCAAGTGGCCGATAACTCTGTCCATGAAGCTCAATTGATGGTCAGCATGTACGTAGCGGGGGCATTACGTAGCGTGTAAAATTTTGGAGAAACCAAGGCAATATCGCAGTGATAACCCTTTGGATAGTCCCGGCGGTATCATCCGCATGTTTGAAAAAATTGGGATGCATAAAGACCATTCTCGGTCAGCCAAAAGAAGATGATGCATAATGGAATAATTCATGTGGAATTGAAGCGGTGGCTCTCATGGCGAAGCTGCCCAAAGGGATATAGCTCTGGACTGCAGGGCCGGTGATCTATGGCCGCCAAAGCGGGGAATTATTCGAGGGAGTTTAAAGAAGCAGGGACAATGGAAAGTAAAATAGGCAAAGGCCTTTTTAAATTATGGCAAAGCGGGAGCGAGCTGATGTTAAAACTAGCCCGCGGGGCGGTCTTGCTAAAAATCGTTGTATGTGCGGACTTGGGAAGCCAATCTGCTCGATTTCAAAATGGATGATGCTCAATTATATACATCACATTTGGAGGAGGAAGGTGTATAATTGAAATAAAAATGTGTCATGGTAGCACAAGGAGAAAGAATGGGAAGTCTTTATAGAATCGGTACAGTGCGAGAGAACCATCGACTCTAAACACGGCCGCGGATCGATCAGAAGCTTAGCATGAGCCTTGGTCATGCCAACTTCCGATTCCTCAAAGGATCACGGGTCCGAATTTTGTAGAAGGGCTACCCAAAGTCAAAGCTCCCCAGGAATATCACGAAAGGATGTCTGGTAGCCAAGAGCGGGGAGATCATATCACAATCGGGGAAGGGAGCAAGAACCGTCTGACCCACTTGGGCCCAGTCCCATGGATCACTGCTGTATATGGTGTAGCGGGGAGCTGCTTGGATAAAAATCTCTAGGTGGATCGGGTACTTTCTATTGATCATAGATGATTATACTTTCCGGAAAAAGAATTTGGGTTTATTTCTTAGCTTATAAATCCCCGAGTGTTAAAGTTTTAAGCAATGGAAGCCATGGCGAGAGAACTTCATAGAAAGAAGGTGAAGACTATCGAGAGTGATCGAGGGAGGAGAATTGCTTGATGGTGATTTGATGAATTCTTAGCGGCTTCGGTATTATCCACGAGGACCTCGGTGGCTCATGAGCATCAACAAAGGCGTTGTGGAGGAGAAAAGCTAGGACGTGGAATGTGCTAGGTCTATGATCCTTTCTAAGGGCATAGAACCTAAATTTTTAGGCTGAAGCGGTGCATGCTACTTTGTGTACATCATTAGCAATTTTTACAAGGGTACGTACCTGAAATTTGCATGCGGAGGAGGAAGCATGGACCCAAAAAGGAAGCCCGGATGTCTCGGGCATGAAAATATTTGGGTACGCGGCATATGGCCATCTATCTAAAAGCGAGCGGAAGCAAGTTTGGGAATAGGGCAAACCGCGTAACAGGCTATGGGGAACATGTGAAAGGATACAAACTATATGTACACCCGGCTAAGAAAATGATTGTGAGGCCAGATTAGCGTAAAAGCTACGTAGGCTAGACCCGGCGGTGGTAGAATCGAGGAAACCCTGAGAGTATGATCCTCTTATCCGCGACCCGCGAAACCGAAAGAACATGAAACCGGAAACTCGAGATCAGATGGGAATCACCAAGAGATATTCCCCTTGGGGAAGATGAAGATCTCCCTTCAGGCGAGTCGGAAGAGGTATGGTATTAATGATTGTGAAGGGGCGGTGCCCATGAGATCCTCAAGGACCTCGAAACCTCTGAAAAGATGGTGGAGTACATGGCTGGCCGGGAGAGCCGGCGGATCAGCTTTTCATTTGCCATACATTGCCCGGCCGCTTACGTATCAATGACTATGCGCGGTCGGGAAATAGGGTTTTGGAAACAAGCAATGGATGGGAGTTTAACTCCTATTTGCTACAATGAAACACAGGAGCTTGTCGATCTGCCGCAAACAAAAAGGCAATCACCACCACCAAATTGGTACAGCCACAAAGTAAAATATGATGAGAAGGGGCAATATTGAAGCAGGTACAAAACGCATTTTCATTCGGTGCTCTCCCAGGCGGGGTGGACTATCAAGAAACCTTTGCTGCACCACGATTGGCGCGGCAGCATACGGCGGGGAAGGTTCGGCCTACTTGTGACATATGACTTTGACCTCCAACGGATCTCGGATGTCAAGTCCGCATTCCTCCATGGTAAGATAGATGAGGAAGTGTACATTAAGCATACTGGATATACACCTGCGTGGGGCAAGAAAATAAAAGTATGCAAACTCACATAAGGCTATTTATAGACTCGGACAATCCCTAAGCAGCTGGTATAAAACCATTCCTCGTTCTTATTTGCCCAAAGAGTTCTCTAGAGTGAAATTTGATTGGAATATTTATGTGAAACATCTTTGAAGCAGATGCATTCTGGTTATGCTTATATTATTGACCTCATTTTGGCATCTAACTCTTACTGCTTTAATGGCACAAACTAAGCGAGGAAAAACTTTGAGCAGTGAGGTTCAAATAGCGGACCTTGGAGCCTTGAAATATTTCAGCGGGATCACGAGATTCTTGAAACCTCAACGTCCCGAGCATGGCAGTCCACCAAGCCACAAAGAGTTGAATCTCTTCTTCACAAATGCAAATACCTGCGCTTGCAAAGAGAGTAGAAGTACACTGCTATTTCTACGGTTTGCCGACACAAGTTGAGACCCATATGCCTTCGATCATAAGATACCTCTCTCTTATGAAGTATTGTTGGATCACTCATACGCCATAGTTTGCAGTCGCCCGGATATATCGAAGAGATGTAATCACTTTATCTCTCAATTTATGGAAAAACCAAATTTGCTCCCTGGCTGGCGAGGCGATCAAGCGCGCATCTTCGCGATACCTTAAAGGCACTTCCCATTATGGAAGCTCACTTATCGGGCATTTGGTGGTTTCACGTACTTTCTAGGTTTTGTAGATGCAAGGCTGCGGGGACACATCTTTACGAGTCTCGAGCAGAGCACGCGGCAGTTAGCGGGGGTGATGTCCGGTGAGTCAGCCAAGCAAAAGGCAGCGAGCTAACTCGACACATATGAATCGAGTACATGGCTATATGTCACGGCTGACCAAAGGCGCTATCTGGCACCGGAGGTTCTTGAAAGATGCGGGAGTGGAGCAAGAAGCCTCACGGTGATTTACAGCCGGCAATCGGCGTGATTAGCCTTGCCAGAACCCCCAACAACTTTACAAAGGCCAAGCATATTGAGGTCGCGATATCATTTCCGCGAGAGAAAAGGTAAATGAAAATAAAATTGCCATCAAGCACCTTAGAACACATCGCGAGCTGGCAGTGTGCTCCACGGAAACCTTTGCCAAAAAAGGAGGCATGTGGAATGTATTGAGGAAATGCAGGAATGGCAGTGGAAAGGAAGTGCAAAATCCCCGATCACGATGATAGCATGCGTCGTGGAAAACATTTTACGCGTATATGCTTTTTAACATCAAAGAGAGTAGTTTGATTTATGTTCATGCTCTTTGGTACTTAACCAATTATAATGGTCGATGCTGAAGTCTGGTGGAGTTACATGTGAACAGAATGACTTACGTCATATGTTTGCCACATCTTGTGTAATCAAGTGTCGGTTGTTAGAGTTTGATGTGGCCGGATATCACGGGTGGAGGAATCTTGGAAATACTTGCATTGTAGTTTGGCCTTCCTAAATAAAGGCACGGTATCGATGTATAAGCTGGATCTTTTCTTCAATCTAGATGGTCCCCATTTACGTTTATTGTACTATTAACAAACATGTACACAATTTTATTTCTAAGCGCAAAATTAGCGCAGTAGCTAATTGATTTCTTTGTCACGTACATTAAAGTTCTTAGTTTGTGTGTGACTGGTAGATTATCACGGCCTTAGCACAGTCGCGGACCTCCCAGGAGCTTAGCCGATCATTCTTGTGATAAAGCTTCTTCACATCCAACCCGATGTGGGGCCTTCCAACCATATTTTGGATCCTGAGTATTGCTAGCTTTTAAGTAGAAACATGCTCTTTCTAACCAGTGCACATTACGCTTTCAGTAAAATATCTCTTACACACCCACAAGCTACGAGAAGTGGGCCAATTAGAATGCTAAACATGTGAAGATTGCTAAGGGTACTTACATTAGAAAATCTAAGCCTATAAGCAGACAAGCCGATTATATGTAAGGAAAGGATTAGAAGAAATTTTGGAAAGGAAAATAAGCTCGAGATGGAAATTTGCTGAAGATTATAAGGCTGACATTAGAAATAGAGGTACCATGCCGGGGGCAAGCGGTTACCTCCCATAGCGATGGGATAGCAAATGAAAGGATTAGAAAGAGGCGAAGGAAATTAGCTCGAGAGATGGGCGCCAAAAGCGGAGAGGATGGCGATCCTGCCCTTGGCCATGCGTCCAACATCTTTGGCGGATCCACTGCGGGCCGGCACCGATTGGTAGCATATTTTCATCCCTACCAATTTCCATTCTTCTAAAATTAGGTTTAGGTCTTGAGAACCAATCAATTCCACGCCCTCCGATTTGAAGGCGTGCAACACATCAAAACATTATATGAATATAAGATTATGTTTTGCCGCAATATAGTAGAAGCTTATAACTGCTTAAACTTTATTTTTATTTGTTAATTAAAAGAAAGTGAATTTTACTTATTTATATTCCCATAGTAGTATGTATCACATTTTTAATGTTCTATGATACTCGATTGCAAAGAGACTCCAAAGAGCGTTTTAAGTTTTAAAAAATTTGAAAGTTTGGTGTTCCGTTCCCATTCGTTCCGTTCAGATTCACGAATTTTGATCCAAGTTCCGATTCTGGTTTACGTTGCAGGTAGCTATGCTATGCTAGAGAAGTGGCTATGGTCATTAGATACCTATTTAGCTTAACCAACATCAAGGAAAGAAGTGCCTGGGGCCAAGAAGTCCGACGAAGAATACTTTTTCAATATTCCACGAAACACATCACATCACAAGTAGGCAAGGCACAATGCCCACCCCTATAGTAGCATTGGACTTCCTAAGTCTTCAATACATTTTGGTAGAAGGTATTAGGAAGAATACCATGGTGCTCCATTAGCAGTCCCGGATCACGATTTTTAGGACAACTGAGATATCAGCGACCAAAGAACAAGACTTTTTTATGCCATAACTACGGAGGCCAGTAAAATGGATTCCGATAGCTCAGAAGAACCATGGCTATGATAAAGACATGGCCGAGGCGCCACAAAGGAAAGACCCAGCATGAAAATCGTCTAACCTATAAGTATATAACTTTAGAAATACGCCCAGAATTTTATAAACTGCAAAGTTACGAAATTTGTCGGCCCCAGAGCCCGCGCGGAAACATTCTTTCAACCAGAGTCACTTCTTAGTTTGTGGTATGAACTTTGGACATTTGAACTTTGTTTCTAATTTAAGCCACATCTCATACATGAACATTTCTCTTCCCAACTGACTCCTTCTTAGTTTCTACTTGGTATGTTTTGGACATTTGAACTTTGTTCTAATTCGTACATCTGGCGGGCAGGCACCACTCTTCCCAAGCTTGACTCCCTTCTTAGTTTCCGCGGTATGTTTGGACATTTGAACTTTGTTCTAATTTAAGCCACATTGTAAAAGATGGTATTGAGGTTAATTAGATAAATTACGATTCAAAAATGGTACTATATTTAAAACTATTGTTGGCATGACTAATGTTTCCTATATACTAATTATTGGTAGCCCAAGTGATGGTTACCCGCAGTCGGAAGTTTACGCATAGTCAGAGAGAGCCTATCTGAGCAACTAGGCATAGTGTTGGGGGCCGGAATGTGAGAGGTATGGCATGTTTAGAAGTTTATGACAGGCAGCAAATGCTTGTTCTAGGAGGCAGGCAGTGCTTGTCAAGCCTGCAGATCATGCCTCTTTGGGGAGACCCATGTGGATGACCTTGAATCAAGCATGGAGAATGACATGCCTGCTCTCTATTATCCCTTTTTTTTTGGGTAGGTTTATAATTAGACAATGAAGCGAAGTTGCTTCACTTAGAGCAAGGAAAGAAATGGATAGTTTATAAACTTGTTGAAACAAAACGATGATTAAAAGACACTATACATAATAGCAGGCAACACTTGAAAGGTTTGCGATGGTGGATTTAAATTAGGCAGCACATGGAAATGTGGAAACCATGGAGTTAGAAGGGTAATAGTTTGGAGGTTAAAGCTGCTTAGAAATGCAGGCATGATATTTCCCGGAGTTGAGCATCATAATTTTGTACAAAACCCAGGTCTCACAAGCGCTTCGCAGCGAAAGTGTTATAAAACCAAAGGAAAAAGGGCCGGTAGAGACGAGGCCGGGTCCTCACGGTTGCTTTTCTTACACATCACCCAAAGCGTCACAAAACGCAAAGCGACCCCTTTTCCATCACCACGTGGCGGTGGGGCCAGGCGTTAGATCGCCGAATCCCCATCTCGCGCCTGCATGATGGGCGCCCCACAATCCGCATGCAGCCACCACATCCCCATAAAGTCGTCATCGGCGCACGCGCCCTCCTGTTCAGGTAACGCCCAGCGGCTGATGTGCTTAGGGGCAGGCCCGGATCCAGACGAAAGAATAAAGAGGCTATGGTTATGGCTCAGCCATGGCTATAGAGGCGGACTTGTTCCCTTTTTTTATCAATTTCGTGAGGTAAGGTTTGTGATCCCTGGAATTTTAACTACCGAATAAGGCACATGAGCCAAAAATCGTAGTGGGTGCTTTGTTTGTTGGCCATGGTACATTGGGTCTACTGAGTGAGTGCTTGCATGCAATGCAGCCCTTCTTATATTCTTCTTACGCTTCTTCCCTTATCTTGCTTTGCAAATTCTAATTCAGTAGCATCTTTGGAATCACATCTAATTTACAATTTTAATTACTCTTTGCTTAGATAACGAACTTAGGGGATATAGGGTTTAAGAAGAATTTTGAAGGATGCAAATTCAGCACATTGGTAGTGCAGCATAGTATAGATACGAAGATTAAGCATAAAGTAATCAATGAATAATGGCCGAGAGAGGAGGTCACGGTAGGAAGTACAAAAATAAAGCTGAATTTTAGGAAATCTAAACTATTTTATCGGATGAAAAGGCTAGAGCTAGGACATGAGACAAGGATATGATGGTTAGCTATGGAGGATGGTGTATTGAACTGCTTGTAGCGAGGTAGAAACATACAGCTGCTGATGGAGTTATGGATGGGTTACATTACAAGAACGCAAGGCTTGAATTCTTTATGTTGAAGTCATTTCCGTCTTACATTTTCTATGTCTCTTACTTGACTGTAGGCAGAGTTTACCGCTAGTTGAGTGGGATATGGCCTCTCTTCGTGCTTTTGATCATTTCAAGCGTGAGGAGGGCTGATCTTTCCTACAGGGGTTTTGCTGGGCCATGGCCGCAATGGGTGGAGGAGAGCTCAAACTCTCAAATTAGATGGGAAGCTCCTAAGGTATGAGAAACTTAAGTTTCCCAACAGGGGACACAGTGATTTCTCAGGCTGATGCATTAGGAAATGGGTTCACAGTTCTAAAGCTCCGAAGATCAAACCGGTCGGTACGGTTGCACTCCTTAGATCTGGAGACCCTCACATTTCAATACAAATATTCACAGGACCCACGAGGCCCGGGGAGATGGTCCTCTTGTAAATCTGTAATTGATCACGATCAATCTTACAAATCTTGTAATCAGTAGCAATCTTGTAAGCAAGAGCAATTGGCGTCATTAATGGAATTTAGTTTTTCATTTTTTAATTTTATAGAGCAAATGTCATACCCATTTTTGGTGAGAAATATTAGAGTTCAAACAAAAATTGTATATGACTTATATATATATTGAAAAATCAAATGAAATTACGGGGCATCATCTCCATCTCATAAATCTTGCGTGTGGAACATACTCACGTCAGATGGGTTAGAAGTGCAAGAAAGGTTATGTAGATTTAGTAGGGTTGGTGCATGTAGGAAAAATGAAAAAATAGAAAAGAAAAGAAATAGAAAAATGAAATTAACTTAAAGAATGGGGAAAGCGAGGAAATATAGGATAAAGCAAAGGCAAAGGGAAGGAAAAGTGATCCAGTGCACAAAATATCTTATAGCTTAGCAATGTTGGGCTTGGTTTCTATATATTCAGATTTATGAAAAGGTTTTAGATCACGGGTTTCCCAAATTTTATACTTGCGGCAATGCTAAGCACCATTACTAGTAAAATTATAGCAAGGTTAATTAAAATAATCCTAGGCGTTATTTACTCTAACTAGGAGCGGTGCATTTGTGACAAGCTGAGAATCTATAAATGATATAATTATAGCGAAATAAAATTAAAGCATTAATTAAAGCATTAAATGATAAGATTTCTGTAGCATTTTCTGTCTACTTTTATCCTTTTTCTTTTCCCTGCACACTTTTGTTTTTTTACCTTTTTCTCGTTTTTAGCACATGCTTTCTTTCTTCTTTTCCCCTTTTTTCTCACCCCTTTTCCCCGCCCGGCTTTCCTTCCCTGCTTCATGATGCCTCACGATGGACTTTTCCTTTTCCATTTTTCCTTTTCTGGAGCCCTTCATGCTTCCCTTTCTTTGTGCCTTTTTTCCTTTCCTTACCCTTTCCCTCTTCCTTTTCAACACATTTCCCGCTTTTTAAAATTTTTCCTCTCCCCCCTTTTTCTAATACCCATTTTCCTCTTTTCCCCACCTTTTTTCTCTTCCCTCCTTTTCCTTTTTATGCATTTTAAGCTTCCTTTTCCCTTTTCTTCACCCTTTCCTCTTTCCCTTTGCCTTGTCCCCTTGTCCCCTTTTCCCTTCCCTCCTTTTTCTCTCCTTTTTCCATGCCTTTTTTCCTTTTCTTTTCCCTCTTTTTCCTTTATAACACTCCCCTTGCCCAGCACATACGTTTTGCATGCTCTTTTGCCTCTTTTCCCTTTCTTCACCCTTTGCCCTCTTCCCTTTTCCATGCACTTCCCTTCCCTTTTCCCACATTTATCCCCTCTTCCCTTTTTTTTAGTGCACTTTTCCTTTGGGATTCCACTTTCACGGCTCCTTTTTTTCTTTTTTTTCTTTAGTTCCTTTTTCATGCCTTTTTTGTCTTTCCTTATCCTCTTTCCCTTTATCTAGTACTTGTACTGCATTTCCTTTTCCCATTTCCCTCTTCCCTTTTTTTGCCTTTACCCTTTTCCCCACTTTCTTTTTCTTTTTCTTTTGGAACTTCCTTTCCCTTTTCCATGCCCTTTTCCCTTCAGCACCTCACTCTTTGTTCCAGCAGCTTTAGCCTCATTTTCCCAGCACTTCACTCTTCCACTTTTTCAGGTGCCCTTATCCATATCATTTAGTTTCCCTTTTCTTCTTTCCCTCATCCTTCCCTCACGTTTCTCCTTTTTCCCTTCCATTTTCCATACCCTTTTTCCCTCCCTTACTTTTCCCTTTTATTCCACCCTTACTTATCACTTCCCCTTTTCCGTGCGCTTACCCCTTTTCCTTCCCCTTCCCGATTTCTGGCTTTTCCTTTTCCCGCTGCATAGCTTTCCCTTCGGTTCCCTTTTCGATGGCCCTTTTTCCAATTTTCCATTTTCCTCCTCTCCAACACTTTCTCTCTTCCTTTTTCCCTTTCATTTTCCCCCCCTCCCTCGCCTTTTCCTTTTTACTTTCCCTTTTCCTTTTTCTATGCCCTTTTTCCTTCCTTTTTCTCCACTTTTTTCCTTTTCCCTTCCCTTTTCTTGACCCTTTTTCGCTGCCTTTCTCCTTTTCCTTGACCCTTTTGCCTTCCTTTTTCATTTTTCTCCTTCCCTTTCCTTTTCACTTCCCTTTCCTTTTGTCCCTTTTCCCTCCCTTTTCCTTTTTTCTTCATTTTCCCTCTTTTTTTTCCGCGCCTTTTCCCCTTTTACCATACTAGCGTCCAGATTAGGTAGATCTTATTTAAGCAGTCTTACGATGAAATTTTAGTTTGAAGTGGCGCACATATCATCTTCACCCTCGGTCGGTCAAATCCTCAACCCGTTCGATCCTGGAGTCTCCATAGGAAGACCTGCCTATATTTTTTATATTAATGTAAGATATATTTTTTGCACTACCCATTAGAAGTTACAGTAATTTCAAGCATCAAAGCTGAAGAGCGGCAATGCTCGGAGATTACAAGCTACATATACAGGCTTGAGTAGTTTATTATCATTCTTTTTACAAATTTGGGTAAAATTATGATCATGTCATGGATTTGAAAATTAGAAATTTAACATTTCCATGTCTACAATCGGGAGATCCATGAGAAAGATTAGTACGACATCAATGAGGCACTAGGCGAGGAAGCAATACCTACTTTGAGGGTTAGACAACGAGTTTTTAGATACGCTTCCCCATAATTCTTGGATCGGCGTCACGATTACAGTAAGTATTTGTGGGGAAATTTATTGTAGCGGCCAGTTTGCTAAATTGTTATCTTATGACCATTTGCACCTCATGCTTCATAAAAAATACCTCAAGTATTTGTTAGAGGTTTTACATTTATAAATCCGAGGTTTGTGTTAGTGTACACGCAAATCAAATGTTTAGATGGTATGCAGTGATATAGAGTTAGTGCAATAGAAAGCTCAATATCCAATATGGATAAATTTTAGGTGTGTGTTTGGTCTTATAGCCCTAGAAACTACTATAATGTTAGTGCTTTCCATTTAGAGTTTAAGTGATTTCAAGCATCAGCGAAGAGCGGCAATACTCCGAGGGAGATTACAAGCTATGTCCGGCTTGAGTGGTTTATTATCATTCTTTGCTTCACAAATTTGTTCAATTTGTGATCATGTATCATGGATTTAATTAAAAGTGTTTATTCCATGTCTATGTCGGAGATCCAGCGAAAAGATTCAGTACGACATCAATGAGGCACTAGGCCAAAAGCAAGACCTACTTTGAGGGGATTAGACAATACTTTGGTTTTGGACACGCGAATTCTTGGATCCAACATGCAGATTACCAGAGTAGTATTTTGTGGAAATTTATTGTAGCGTGGTTTGCCTAAATTGTTATCTTGACCATTTGCACCTCATGCTTCATAAATGCCTCCGTGTTGTTAGAGGTTTTACATTTATTAAATCGAGGTTTGTGTTAGTGTACACACCGATCCACATGTTTTAGATAGTACATGCAGCTTGATATAGAAGTTAGTGCAATAGATAAGCTCAATATCAATATGGATAAATTTTAGGACAAGTTTAGTCTTATAGCCCCGAAACTATACGAATTTGAGGCATAACCCATGCAGAAGAAATCTGGAGTGATACACAAGTTTTCTCTATTTAAAACTCTATTGTTCCGCGTTTTTTTTAAATATGCGGTTACAACTACAAGTTGATCAGGAGGAGAGTCACAATTTGTAGATGCAAAGCATTGGGTACGTGGCCTACATAGTCTATTTATGCGTTGGCATATCAAGGCATGAGCATCCAATTTCCGTTCGAGTGATAATAATGGTATGCCATGAACCGTGGCATTTAGCGTGCAATTCTAAAATGAGTTGAGGCATATGGATAAAAGCGAAATATTTTTGTTTGACAAGGAAACCATTCCAATTATATCCCTATAATCATCTTTCTCCTTTAAAATCATAAAGCAGTTCAAAATCTATACATCTTGAAAAGGTTGTTTCGGGCTATTTAAAACCAAACCTGGTGAGGTTTATTCCCAGCGAAAAACATGGAACCTTGATCACAATTTGGAGGGCAAACTAAATTTCTATTTACTTGCTATACAGCAGGACATTATATATGAATTACGAGTATAGGTTATGACCATAGGCGATTATCATATGTTGATTCAAGGCATATTTAGATACATATTATCCTCTTTAGCGGTAGCCATTTCAATTACGTATCTTTGCTTAAAAAGAGTAGGTGTGGGATCATTATGTTCAAGCATTGGACGACAGCTTTAGTTTGGCGGCGTAATTTGATACATTTGATTCTTATTCATGGTTTTTGTGCTATATGCTTTCAAGATGTCTATGATCATTTTCATGGTTTTGAGTTTGGAATAATTATTTTGTAACAAACGATTACAAGTACTCTCACAATAGCGACAAGCTTATGCATTGCTTAACAAAAAAGAGCAAGAAAGATCCTTTGCCATATGCTTAACTTAATTGGTAAACTTGGGGACAAAGATCCACGATTCCCCATCACCTTTGATCCACACATGTTATTAATGACAAATAGATACATCCGACTCCACAAGAAATAAGATGATACTAGAAGCTATGCAACAATTGAAAACCAATAAGACAATGCTTTTATATGGTGTATCCTTAAACTATTAAAGGCTATATATGGAGCAAAGGAAGATCCTTGAAGTAGAGGTGTTAGATTTTTTATTGATTCACGAAGCCAAGCCCATTAGGCATCTATTATTCTCTTGAACATCATTTTGCGTTCTAAACTTAACGCCCGGCAATTGCTTTATCTAATAATATGAATATAATAACTCAAAACACATAGATAAGTTTTTAAAAGTTCTACCCATTCCCTCTTGATCCACACGTCTTTATTTTATTTAGAAAAGTTTTACGTTGTACTTTGTTGGCTCTCTCTCTCTCTCTCTCTCTCTCTCTGCCTCTCTCTCTCTCTCTCTCTCTCTCTCTCTCTCTCTCTCTCTCTCTCTCTCTCTCTCTCACATCATTTTGGGGTGGTAAAGATGGGGACATGTGTTATCCCTAGGATGGAGAGATATTGCTTATGTAAGATTCTGAGGGGAAGAACAAATAGAAGATAAAAGAAGAACATGCATTGCTTCATTGTAGTGCTTATCATGCATTAAAGAGCACAACATGGGATTAATGCAAGATCTTGTACCTTCTTTACCTTGGGAGGAGATAAGATTGGGGCATATATATTAGAATTGATGAGATGTAGAGAGGGTATGCGAGAGATTGAATAGCATTATAGAGGATGATAATATGTTGGTAGGAGTGTGAGTTCCCAGATGAGGATTACGAAACTCATCTATAATTTTATGATGATGTGTAAAAAAGTTTGGTTGTCTTTTAGGCCTTTGGGGCCTCCCAAGACTTAATACGCTAAAGCCTACCTCTCTCTCTCTCTCTCTCTCTCTCTCTCCTCTCTCTCTCTCTCTCTCTCTCTCTCTCTCTCCCCGATTAGGTGGTGGAAAATGAAGGAAATGAAAATGGGGGGAGGGGAAGGTTTTTGGTCTTTTTTTTGCTTTTCTTTATGTTCTTTTAAGATTTGCTTAAGAAAACTTTGCTACGAATGGGAGTTCCCATAAATGGGAACTTCCTTGAGCAATGGATTCCATTAGCACCTATATTATTGAGAACTTCGTCGGAGTTCCGAAGGAATCTTGACCCCGGGGAAGCGGAGTTCAGAATAGAGATAGAGAATAGAATAGTTTTTTAACGTCCAACTTGGTTCGAATTGGCTATACTGCGGTACAATCTACATATCATTGTAGTTTAGTTTTTTGAAGCACACTTCAAACTCATCCTGATAGATGTAATTTTTGTATCGCATCATCGGGGATGTTGCATGAGAGAGTATAAAGGCGTCAAAAATATGGCATTTTGCATTTTATCTCACAAAATTTGGATGAACAAGTGTAGTATTCTTGAAATTCTATCTTGGTTGGGTAATGTGATTGATATACCCTTTTACTGCGGCAAGTCCTGCATTTTTCATTTCCAAAAGCGATTGGGTGCTCTTCTACAAATGCCGCGTCATGATAAAATTTGAAGAGCTTTGTTTTTTGTAACCATACTCACATATATCGCCAGATTTTCCATTACTTCTCATAAAAACCATCTTAAAACTCTAAAGCTGTTTGGAGATGGATGATATACTCAAAAGAGATAGCTTTCATAAAGCGGAAGTTAGACTTTGCTCCTTTTCCTTTTACACTTCACAATCTTAACGTACCATTATAAAGTTGCAAATGCTTAAAATACTCGATGATAAAGCGATACTTGCATATTTTGCCCTCTTATTCATTGAGTTATCATTGTCAAAGGATCTATCCTAGCAGGTGTGCTGATAAAACAACGACCAAATGCTCGATTCTTTGTGTAGACATGATGATTAATCTTTAAAGTTCTTTTCTCTATCCACCGCGTGGCCCAGAAATCCCCAATCTTTGCATCAAGTTACGCCTTGTTGATCATTACATTAACTAATCATCATAGTAAACTACTTTTGCTACAAGCTTGAATATGTAGAAGATCCTCACAAAAATGAAGTCTCTGAATAATAATACACCTGTAGCACACCTGCGTAGCATATTTTTCACTACTTGACAATGCCTCTTGGCACTATGGATGACCTCTGTAGTCCCATTTATAGGCTTTTTGGCATAAGCATGTCTTTTTATAGTCATACAACACAAACCATTGGCACATCAACATATAAAAATTAAATCCCCAACACACGCTTGGCCCATTTACGACGTTAACAACCAACACATAACTACCATTGACATTTAATTAACACAACCATTGGGTCCAACACATTTAAATTAAAATCACATAAGCCCCTTTGGTTTTAGGTGCATATTCACACGAGGGGGGTGACTCGAGACGCGGAGAATTTGGATAGGCATGTCACCTTATTCCCTGAGAGGAAATCTACACCGTCGCGTAAAGTTCCTCCTTGATGGGGTATGCGGTACAGGAATTTTGCTATCTTGTATAACAAGATTATAGAAATACTATAAAAGTTTCAGCGGAAGGAATATATGGCAATTTACGATTTAAATTAGAACGCGAAGATACAATTAAGCAAGATTTCAGAACAATTAGAAATTTGGGAATTTCTCGTTTGACAGGATTTGGCAGGTGCCATATAAGTAGCTGAAAGTCCTCCATGCGGACCTGATAATCCAAGAAAAACGCACAAATGGTTGGACAAATCGCCATAGCGTTCTTTTATCATTAAAGACCAATATACAAATTTTTTTAAGGTGATTTTTATAAAATATGGGTATAGCAATTGTGACAAATTTTATATATGATGGGCTCGCAAAGATAAGCCAGATCTATTGAGACTAAAATTGGAGAACATATTAGACACTCTCAGGCAAATTAACATGCATGCACCTGCACTTCTCCATTAATACTCTAAATTTACTACCAGGAACAAATATACATCCCTTTATACAAAAAGACATATTTATGCTCAAAATAATGAATTTTATGCTTGATTTTACGAAATTTGAGATTCTTATCTATACGCATTACTTTTCTTGCTCATACTTATTCAGCGGTGGCGATTCCTTGGAAATAAAATTCAGCATAAAAAAGAAGTTTTTTCTTGCTCATATAAATGGCAGTGCGGTCCAGGTAGGAAACTAAAATTTAGCATAAGAAAAGTCTTTTGCTTGTATATTCCGTCATACCGCCAAGATAAAATTTAGTTAATCGATTTAAAGAGTCCTGCACCGCAAGATGTAAGGGCCAGTTTTTTACTTGAAAAATTCATACTATTATGTCGAGAAAAGTACATTTATTTTGAAGAGCACAGGGAGATATAGCAAGGATATTTCTAGGGAAAAATCATGATAAGCATCGCGTTTTCCTTCTTTCTCTGATGCGCAATATACATGTGAAGGATCAATAATATAGGCGAGCCAAATCGATAATGGGGAGGTAAAAGGAAGAGTTAAAAGATTAGGGAGATGTCCTTATTGGAAGCAACGCATACAAAATTACCAGAAATTTGACGAACATTGAGATGTCATGAATTGCGAGAACGAGCAAATCCGTTTTGAGGCAGTAGTGGTATGCGCAGGGGAACACATAGGGTGTTTTTTTTTGTTGGGGGTACGTCGGACTTTATTCAATCAAAGAGTCAAATACAGAGTATAAATGCGAGGCAGGGAATAAAATCTTTCAAGGATCTGCGGAGACCCGCCAAAGTGAAGCAACACCCTAAGCATAAGAGTGCACATCAAAACTCCTCAGGAATCTGTGCGCCTCTTGCGAGGGGCAAAAGAGTGAAAGTGTGTCACGACTTTACAATGTAACGCCAGGCTTCTTGGAGAACACGATTATCTGCCACATCAGGACCTTTGAAGATTACGATCACCCGTCTTTTCGAGATAGTCCCAAAGCAACCATCCTGCTGCTAGATAGAAAAGCACGGCCTTGCCAGCTACAAATGTCGGTACTTGCAGGGAGTAAATTACCAAAAGCGGTTGTTGACTTGTTAGTGAAACACGAAAAGGCTTGGCGATTACATACTGTCTAAAAGGTGTTCACACATGAAAAGCAATGCTCAATGGTCACCGAGATCCGCTTGCATCTTTGGACAGCGATTTGATATTCTAGGGTTAAACTTATGGACAAGCACGTGGCAGGACACCTATAGAATGCGCCGCAAAAGGCGCCACTTTAGGATGGTAAGCTTGTCCCATGCCCAAGACCACATACGCCATTGAAGAGGAGAGTTAGAGACCACTTATTGGAAGCCGGAGGAAGAATATAGGTATCCAACAACAAGCGGCCCGATACATAGAGTTCACAAGTTTGCACTCCTTAATTTCTTCACTTGACAAACCCATACCCAAAAATATCTTCTTGGTGTGTGAGAATAGAGGCTGTAGAAAATCCGGCAACTTTTTGCCCAAACTCTATCCCATGGCCCAATAGAAACTTTAAGCGGGGTGTAGTTTGTCTCTTCGGAAGAGAAAAGAAGGTAAGATCTTTACACTAAGCAAATGTTGCCATCAGCTACTATGCTTTGTGTGTAATCTATCGCCTTTTGCAAAAGAGAAACATAAGAGGCGTTGATTCTCGAGCAGGGTGCGTGGTCGGAAAAAATCAAAACCATGGATTCTCGAGCGTGGCTGCGTAAGCAATTAGCAAAGTCCGCAAAATCCAAACATGGTTCATAAGCCGGTAAAACTAAACAGTTCAAACGCTGCACTGTAGGGGAAATATCTATGCCATATATATATGTCAATCCGCCTATGCCATCTATCTTCAATCCTGGCCTATGACATCTCTCCCTCCATCCCACATAGAGCCCCCGAACTCACGCCGAGGCTTCGCCTACTTCAAAAAATAACCTAAAGAACTCTTAGAAGGAACCGCTGGGTTCACAACGGCTACGTAGCCTATGGCGCTGCCTAGCTATGGTTTGAGGGCTAACTTCTTATAGCGGCGTTTTCTCGACCGGGTACTTGATCTCGACCGCTATGGCAAAACTTGCCTATGGCTTTGAAGTTGGAGTTCCGAGATGCTTGGTTTGAGAAGTAACAGTGGCAACAGAGGGAAATAAAATCTCTCTTGTTCAAATTTTAAACATCCCGCCTATCTGACACAATTTAATGCAAAAGATAATGACTTTTGTTGTGGTGGGCCTTAGGGTCGGCTACTTAATTCTCAAAATTGCTCTAACTACGAAACGCTGTTTAATTATGAGGGCTCTCACGCCTCTACGCCACTCGTGGTGAATATGCACCCAAACCAAAAGGGGTTTAAGGGGATTTTAATTTAAATGTGTTGGACCCAACGGGTTAAGTGCTAATTAATGTCAGTTCGTAGTTAGTGTGTTGTTGTTAATGTCAATGTTATTGCTGGTGTGTTGATTGTTATGTTGGGGGATTTAATTTTTATATGTTGGATGTTAATGGTTTGTGTTGCAAAATTTCGCCTTCTGCCTTAGGGACGCCGCCAAATTTCTGGCAGATAAAATTTAGAATTCAAACCGTAAAAACTAGAATTCATTTGAGGCTTTCATCACCAGCTTTTGAATTTGATCACAATAAACAAATAGAATATAAGTAAAAGATACTATAAAGATAGCGCAGATTGATCCTATTATTCTCGAAGTCATAAAGTTGCAAATACCTATACACAAACATTTTTCAACCGAATTCTAACAAATGTACTTTTGGCCTCCATGGATTCTTTTGTGGTGAGAAACCAAAGTGGAAACTCTTTTCGCGAGTTAGCACAAGGATCTAGAAGCCTTGGAATTTGCTTTAATAATCACCAAAATCGAAAATGCATGGTAATTTTTGCAAAACTTCATTCTAATGAGCCGCGAAAACACATCCAATACCGTACAATCCTCGGTGATTAACTTCTACCAAACCCGCCGAAAATTGCTGTTTTAAAGATAGATAACTTAACCAAACATATCCATATCATACACTATCAAAAAAAGATCTCTCGAGAGAGCTTTCCAACGCAATAAAATCATCTCAAACCGTGAGCTCGATCAAAAGTTATGATAAGAAATGTGTTGCCGCAATGGAAATCGCAGACTATTAGCACTCTTCTTCTTCAAGCCCTTCATGTGCCCTGCAAGAGATGCACCACACACATAAAAAGAGTGGCTTTGTTAGAGCCATTGGTTGTTGACCATTGAAAAAAGGCTAAAAAATCAATGGCCCTTCATGCGCTCCATTATGCACCACACGCGACAAAGGGCTTTGTTGTGAGCCATTGGTTGTTGACCATTGAAAAAAAGGCTAAAAAATCAATGGCTCGTAAAATGGTGCACTCTAGATGTACGATAGTACATCCATTTGAATACATCACTTAAATCATAGGAAAACCTTTTAGTGAAAAGCCGCATAAAACACAAAGAAAACCCCCGCTATTATGCGTGCTACATATTGTAACCTTAACGTAGATGAACTAATTCGAGCGTCGCACCATGAGTTGCAAGATTGAACTTAGCCAAGTTAAGACCTATCTTCTTCTTAATGACACTTTACACTCTGACTAGCAGATCGAAAGCCTTGGCATTTTACTTTATTGTTGAAGATGTTGTTTCCTTTTAGCAATCACATCCACCATGATGCACCTATTTTACCCAGATTGATCCTGTAATATTTGACATCAATGTCTTTAAGGCCTATGAATCTTTCTAAGCAACACTTACTCCCTCAATACCTTTCCTTGCAACCAAACACATTTCTAACTCCATACTATGAAATTGCCTCATGTATATCTTTTCAACATTCTGGGGAGCTAGTTGTTTTGGCAGTTACTCATAGTTGTAAATGTGAGGCGTGATCGAACATTAGATTGAGAGATAAGAATCACATATTTGAGAACATTGTTATTCCTAAGTTTGATGGCTATGGGATGGCAACCATGTCGAAAGCTGGAGATTCTCCAACATTGGATTTAAATCACCATATCTAGCTTCTACCTTCCAGTTGGTACAAACTTTGCATTTTTAGTTCTTATTTAGGGCAAGCGCATGTAATCTTTGGTACATAAGCCTCTATCTCAAGCATGATGCTGAATGGTTTTACAAGTTGAGAGCAGAACCAAGTATTTCATGTACAAAACATTTATTGGTTGATTTACAAACTAGCTCATACTCAAGGTAGCCAATGTAATGCAAGTATTGGTTGACATAACCGACTTCTTCCTCACTGCCTTCTTTCAATTGACCTGTTGCCATGACTCTTTATCGCACTGAAGATTAGGACCATCAGCCATAACGACCTCAGAAGCATGAGAAGCAGAAGCAACGATGGGGAGAGTATCCTAGTTCCTACAAAAGCTACCTAAAAGGTGCCAAGGATAGGCGTCCACAAACCTTTAGGATCGACTCCCATGCTTGATTGTTTCATGGCTTTTGCAATTTGTAATATGATGTCCACAACCTTTAAAAAGGATCCTCAGCCTCGGTCATCCTATGAGAGTTACTCAAGATTTTATCCATGAGTTCTAAAAACAAAAAGCATCTTGTCTTCTCTCAGATCATCATTTACAATCATCATAGTGGATGCATTTAGGGTTTAGCAATTAGGGCGGCCTACGGTCAGCCGGGCCTCGGTGGTTTCCTATTTTGAGAAGGTGGACTATCTTCAAGTTTTATAGCGTAGGTTTCTTTGGTGTTCGCTTCTAACATCTCAAGATACTCTCCAAAGACAAGACCTCGAGGTCGTGAACTTTTCTGCTCTTCTTCCGGCCAAAAATCACTATGCAGTATTTTCACGATGAATCAACAAGGTGGTTCCTTTGTTGGTGTCATCAAGAAGATCCGGGCTTATAATTTATGGTGCCGATCCATTCCTTCCTTTGTAATTTTGGTCACGATTCGGTCGATTGGTCCATTGAAAGCTATCGCGACCGGTATTATTAGGTATCATCAGACTCATTGGTACCGGTTGAAAATCCATTGCACTCAATCGCGAAGATAATCGAGATAATCCCCGGTTCGGTCTATGTTGGGGAAAGAGGTGTCTGGCTTCATAATAAACCAGTTCCATCGTTCTTCGGGGATCGTTATCGATGGAAGAAAAATCCATCCTTCTAAGCAGAAGATTTTATGGTGATTGGGATCATTGAGCGTAATAAATGAACTGAAATCGAAGGTGGTCCTTCTGACCATCTTTGCCCCTCTACCGGACGACCGGGTTGATTACTTTTGATATGCCACACTTTATCGATCAGAAGTTGGCTACTGTAAGATTGAAATTGGTTTTATCCGCCAAACGGGTGATCCTTTAAGCACCAATATCTTTGCAACGATTTCCTGG